>BQNB010000264.1:10007-189034 GCA_026074375.1 Tanacetum coccineum | reverse complement strand
GAGAAATCTTGAATAAATCTACGATAAAACCCGGCGTGACCAAGAAAACTCCGAATTCCTTTGACGGTGGTGGGATGAGGTAGCTTAGCAATAACATCAACTTTAGCTTTATCAACCTCAATCCCATTTTTGGAAATCTTATGGCCAAGGACAATGCCTTTCTTAACCATAAAATGACTCTTTTCCCAATTTAGACAAAGATTGGTGTCTTCACACCTTTTGAGCATCTTGTCCACACGAGAGAGGCAATTTCCGAATAAATTCCTAAAGATAGAGAAGTCGTCCATAAAGACTTCCATTGTTTTTTCGATCATATCATGAAAGATAACCATCATACACCTTTGGACCGTGCCCGGTGCATTGCATAAGCCGAAAGGCATGCGACGGTAGGCAAACGTTCCATAAGGACACGTGAATGTGGTCTTTT
Organism: Tanacetum coccineum; assembly: GCA_026074375.1. Lineage (NCBI taxonomy): Eukaryota > Viridiplantae > Streptophyta > Magnoliopsida > Asterales > Asteraceae > Tanacetum > Tanacetum coccineum. The sequence continues at coordinate 188,607 of BQNB010000264.1, read as the reverse complement.
CTTGATCATAAGGGTCGATGGGAATTTGAAAGTAACCCGAGAAACCATCGAGAAAACAATAGTATTCGTTTCCCGCTAATCTCCCGAGAATTTGATCCATAAACGGTAGTGGAAAGTAGTCTTTACGGGTGGCTTCATTTAACTTTTGGTAGTCAATGCATACACGTCATCCCGTAACCAATCGAGTAGGAATTAACTCGTTTTCATCATTTTCAACAACGGTAAAGCCACCTTTTTTCGGTACGCAATGTACGGGGATTACCCAAGGACTATCCGAGATCGGGTAAATTAATCCGGCATCAAGAAGTTTTTCAACCTCCTTTTTGATGACATCGTGGATTTTTGGATTCTCCCGTCTTTGGTGTTGGACCGTCGGTTTGTAGTCCTCTTCCATAAGAATCTTGTGAGTACAAAATTCCGGGTTAATACCCTTAATGTCAGAGAGTTTGCAAGCGATGGCTCGCTTGTTTGACTTCAAAACCTTTATGAGAGAGGCTTTTTCCTCGACACTCAAGTCTTTAGCAATTATGACGGGCAACTTTTCGTCACCTTCCAAAAATACGTATTCGAGATGACGAGGTAAGTCCTTGAGTTCGACCTCGGGAGGTTTATCAATTGAAGATTTATCATTTTTAGCTTCACAAACTTTAAGTTCTTTTTGAATTTCAGGCAAATAATTTCCTTGAGTGGGAGGGGGTAATGATGGATCATCATTGAGAAATGCTTCAAGAAGAAGAATGTCCCCCTCTGGGTCATAATAAGAGTGATCAACTTTCGTTAAAGTTGGATCATCTTTGAGAGTGAGGAAAGAATCAAATTCCTCGAGAAGAAAATCACTATCCCCGAAGGGAGTGAGGGTCGGTGAAGAGGTAGAAATGATCGGGTCATAATAAGGAGTGGGATTGCCACTCGCGATCACATCGGAGAAACCAAGAACTTCTTGAGAATACTCCTCACAAGCCATTTCAATGACGTCGATTCGGTTAACCGAATTATCATCATAATTAGAGGAGTATCTCGAAGTTTGATCAAGATTGAATGTTACGGCTTCTTTTCCAACACGAAGAGTTAATTCTCCTTCGTAAACATCAATCAAAGCACGTCCGGTCTTTAAGAAGGATCTCCCGAGAATTAGGGGTACTCGGGGATCAGCATCAAAGTCTACGACTACAAAGTCGACCAGGAATTGGAACCTTCCTACTTTTACGTAGACATCTTTGGCGATACCGATCGGTTGGGTAATCGAACGATCCGCAAGTTCAAGAGTCATACAAGTAGGAGTGAGTTCCGGAAGAGAAAGCTTTTTCCATACGGACAATGGCATGAGATTAATGCTAGCGCCAAGATCGGCCAAGGCTAAGCACTCATCCATTCCGGGAAATTCACATGGAATGAGAAACTTGTCGGGGTCTCTAAGTTTTTCGGGTAACTTGTTGAGGATAACCGCCGAACAATGCTCATTTAAAGGCGTTCTAGCCATTTTACTTAATTTTTCTTTGTTTCCAATTAAAGCTTTAAAAGTCGAGGCAAATTTTGGCATAAGAAGCAAAGCATCCGTGAAGATAATTTCAAAACTCAAATCTTTAAAGATTTCATAGAATTTCTCAATTTGGTTGTCAGCTTTTTCGCGGAGCTTTTGGTCATTTAGTCTAGACAGATATGGAATTGATGGTTTCTGGTTAGGCTTCGGAGCACTAACGGGAGCAACAACGGGCTCAGAATTTTGAGTTTCAACTGGAACGACCGGAGGTTGGACGTCTTTGGCACTTCCGTTATTAGTGGAGGCACTGTGTCCTTTGTTACCTCGGTTTCACGTTCCACTACTTTAGGAGGAGAAGAAGAAGTAGTAGGGATCGTGGGTCCTTGATAAGCAACACCGCTTCGGGTGGTAATACCCTTCAAATCTTCCTTCGGGTTAGTAATGGTATTACTAGGAAGTGTCCCTGAACCTGAAGTAGAAGCGGTATTAGAATTCACGAACTTAGAAAGCATGATATTGGACATTTGGCTTTGCATGTTTTGCATAACCGCATCATTAGCTTTGACGTAGCTCTCAAAATAAGTTTTTGACACACCTTGTGTTTGAGGAGCCAAAGCTTGGAAAGCCGGGGGTTAAATAAATTTGTCCTTGATTAACCGGGGGTTGGTGGATTAGTCCTGTTAGCCGTGTATTTATTAAAGTGATGGTCATTAAATATTCCCGAGCCTTGTATAAGTAAATCGTAGTTTACGGGAATTTAGTTAAGCTAGTTGGGCCTAGTTGTCGGGCTCAAGCCCATTTGTATCATGAACCGGCCCAACTCAAAGCCCACTAGAATAGTCCACTCTTGGAACTATTTAAAGCCCTCTCCAAGTGTGGAGAGGGTGTTGCTTCTCATTTTTCTTTTGATAACAAGTAACCATTTTTCTTTTGTTTTACTTTCTCTCTCTAAAATCTCTTTTTTCTTATTTTTGTGTTTGAGGTGATGAAATGATATCCTAACAAGTGGTATCAAGAGCCAAGGTTGGGTTATGTGATTTGTTTGTGGTAACTTATTAGAGATTATTGTTTCGGCTTATTAATTTTTTTTCTATTCGAATTTTTTTTGTTTGTACAAGAACCTTGTGGTTTAGTGCTTGTGGTTCGTTGTGATTGTTTGTGCAAAACGTAAGGTCGGAAAGAAGCAAAGAATCGAGCAACTACTTGTTTGAATCGAACGAGTTCTGGGTGTCGCAACCGAACGAGAAAAAATTCTATTTTTGAGATCGATCGAGTGTATTTCTGTTTCAATCGAACGAGTTACTTTCTTTTGAAGGATCGAACGAGTGAACCAACAAAGGATCGAACTAGCAAAGTATCGAACTAGCGTCGATCGAACTAGCAGTAGACCGATCTAGCGTCGACGAACTTGCAAAATTATCAACTAGCTTCGTTTCCGAACTCAGCTGTAGACGCGAATCGTAGCGTCGACCGAACCGCCATCAGAGGATCGAAACGGAGAGATCGATCGAGAGGACGAAACGAGAGAGGATCGAGACGGTGATCGAACAAGAGGATCGAACGAGAGGTTCGAACGAGAGGATCGAACGAAGGACCGAACCAGAGAATCGAACTAGCGAAGGACCGAACCAGAGGATCGAACGAGGAGAACTCTTCAAGGATCGAACGAAATTTTTTTTGTGAAGAAAAGGGTTTCAGTAAAACAGCCATAACTTTTGATCCGTAAGTCCGTTTAAGGCCCGTGACCTCTCAAATCGAAGAGAAAAAACGGACGGATCACGCTGTAAACCAGCTTAAGCTGGTTAAGGATTTTCCGAAGCCCAAAAACATCGTTTTCTATGATTTATTGACACTTTTCAGTATTTTTGGAATTTTCGCCGCTAATTCTGAAACAAATCATTCACGGTTATCTAGTGATCTTGTAAAATCCCGTTAATTCATATATCGGTTTTTGATCATAGAGAGTAAAATCCCTGAACTTTAATTGATCAAATCCACAACATACAACAAGCACTAACCCACAAAAGATCCTTGTTTATCATTTTCACATCAACTTTGCAATGCGACTATCAACAAGACATTTATGCAGCCGATCTAGAATATCGCCCTCCTAATTTAACAAAGAGGAGCTAAGTTATCCATGTTCATCACGGTCTCTTCGTTATGCTAAGAGTAGACCAATAGGAAAGTTAATCTACAACTCCATTATGAATGGTCCATATGTCAGACGAATGATCCCTGAACCAGTGATGCGATCGGAATAACCTGATTCTGAAACGTTTCATGAACAAACCGATGAAGAACCTCACAATAGCAGAAATTAAACAGATGTAAGCAGATATCAATCTATTCAGACCATTCTCTCGGTCTTTGTTCCGATGACATCTATGATGCTGTTGATATTTGTAAAACTACACCGGAAATCTGGTTACGTGTTCAGCAAATGATGAAAGGTTCTGATATTGGAGATTCAAGAAAGAAGGCTAAGTTGTTTATGAATGGGAAAGGTTAACATCCAATGATGGGGAATCGATTGATTCTATACTATCACCGTTTCTCAAGAATTGATTAATGCTTTAAGAGAAACAAACACTTATTCTAGAAAAGATTGCCTAAGTAATCTCAAGTTCCTAAACAACTTACAACCAAATGGAGTCTGCATGTTACTAATGTTTCATCAAAAACGAAGCGACTTGCATACGACAGATTACACTCAGTTTGTATGATTTCTTGAAGTAAACAAACAAAAGGAGGTTATTATCAAAGAGCTGAACGACTTGCAAAAACACATGATCCGCTAGCTACCATGGCAAATTCCAACAACCTTTCAACTAAACATGTTCAACCAAATATCAACCATCACTAAGTAACCGTACATAGCAACAACAACAACAACCCACTCAACAACAACTATAACCCACAACCATCATTCAACCAGAACTACATGCAACAACCAATGCCAAATCCCGAAGACATTATAGATCCCACAACCGCAATGAACATGGCACTCGCTCTAAGGCTAATCCATTCAAAATAAACTACTCACACCAACCAACAATACAACCATAGAATTTTCATCAAACCCTCGTATCGTCAGATTGCACAACCGAGTATGAAGACTGGGTCAAACAGACAGATGCGGATGGTTGGAGCGAATGTGGAATCAGTTTAGACAATATGCTAGGCAGAATGCTGGGTATCAAAATGAGTATAATGCAGTACAGAATGTTAGGAATCAGGTTATTCAAGACGCAGTTCAGAATCAGGGTGTTCAGAATATTGGAAATCAGAATGGGCAAATTGGTGTTCATAATATTGGGAATAGGAAATGATTGTTTGCAATCACGGCTGATGGTAATGCGCCTGGGAATTAATAGGGTAATCAGATAAGTGTATACAACTGCCAGAGGAATTGGGTCATCTTGCTAGGAATACTGTACAGTCAGACCAATGAAGGGATGGCTGCTTATCTTTCAGCACATTTGTTGATGCTCAAAAGGAAGAAGCATAGAATCCAACTCCAAGCTAAAGAGTTTGATTTGATGGCTGATGTAGCGGATCTTGATAATATTGAGGAAGTCAATGCAAAATGCATTTTGATGGCTAAATTGCAGCAAGCATCGACATCAATATCGGGACTCATACCTGACAACAGCTCCCAGTCTATGATTCAGACGGAATTCAGCTGAGGTACACAACCTATGACAACGCTATGATAATGAGATATTAAAATATGTTTACTCAAGAGGGATCAGTATACTGAGCTACTCGAACCCCATACCTGAAGCCACACCAAGTACAACAGAATGATAGTAATGTTATTTCTGATATCTCGAGTGTGGAACAGGAGGGGGGAACAGTAGATCAACATCCTGCAACTGTTGAGGAAACACGTGCTTACTTTGAATCATTATATAATAATTTGGCACTTGAAGTTGAAAAGGTCAACTCGGTCAATCGGAAAATGAAAGAAACAAATGCTGATTTGACCACTGAGCTTGCTAGATATAAAAATCAAGAAAAGTGTTTTGAAATTAGTCAAGAAAAATATGACAAACTTGAAAGATGTTATCAAAAGTCGGTTTATCAAGAACAATGTCTTACTAAAAAGATAATGCTCTTCCACTTAAGTTCCGGAAACAAATAAAACTGTATGAATGAGGAAATTACAAATTATAAACAGCTTTCAACGGAAAAATCAACTGTTTCTTCTCTTCTTCAAGAAAAGAAAAAGTTGAAGTCTGATTTCAAAATACGCGAAGACGAGCTTCTTGATAAACAAATTCCAACTTGAGAATAAGATAAAAGGAATTAGATAATACTTTGGTTAAAACGGGTCAGCGAGTTCCAAATGATGCACATGCTTTCACCTAAGCCCGACTCGTTTTAAACACACCGAACACAAATTGCTTGGGTTATCAAAATCCTTTTTATCTCAAGCAAGCTCAGCGAAAACAACAGAGTTTATATAATGGCAAAGTGTTACTTGAAAAGCATGATCCTCTTGTTGTGCATGATTCGAAAGAGACACTGCAGCTTGCTCAAGAGAGTCGCCAAAAAATGAAACAACTAAACAAAGAAATAAAACCGGCAAACTATACAAAGATTAATCTTCTTTCGGGGATTTTTGTTTCTCAAATGGCCAAGTCACAAGAAGAGGTGTACATTGTAAATACTTCCAAAACGGCCACTGTTTCAAAATCGATTTCAAAACCAAATGAAGAATTATTGGATGACACTACTCTAATGTTGCACACGAAAATTTTCTAAATGAGTAAAAAGCACCAAGTGTGACTCTTCAACGTGTTGTCCGAAACATAGAATGACTTTAGATACACACAATTGGTCCATCCAGTGCCATCAAGAGATTCAAACATTTTAAAAGAAGAGATTTTCCTATCTCAACCAAGTGGACTTCTAGCCCTTCCAAAATTTTAAATACAATTTTTAAAGAAGCAGCCAAATTGTTCGAGAACTTAAATCTCTTTCAAAAGAAGTCTGGATGATTCTCTTGCTAAGCACAAGACATTGGGAATTGGAAATAGAGCTGTTCTCTTGAGAGTAGTTGTCAGTCAAGACATTAGTCTATTGTGCTAAATCATCGGATTGTAGATTCAATCAATCACCCAAATCGAGCTTGAACCGTAACGAAAGATCGTCTCGAACATTGTATCATAAAGGATAATGAATATGCTAAACTTTGGAATGATTGGTACAAAAAGCTTGTGAAGAATGAAAATATGACAAAATTTCGTACGATAAAGCTTATAATGACAGATGCAACCAAAAAATCGAACTGTTGCATAAGCTCATTGGGATACCAAAAGGGTAAACAGTCATGGGGATACTCTGTGTATCAATACCCTGATCCTTGTCTCAGAAACTTAAAATGAAAATGTATGAATTAGAGTTTTCAGTGATTTCGGAATTAAGAAAAAGGAAATTGCTCACCTTAGTCACATACAAAAACCTGTTTGACATCTATCTCTGACCACACAGTGCTCAAACTAAAACAATGATTGACTCTTTGCAACACAAATTACATGATACTATCTTTGAAAATGCAAAGTTGAAGAGCTCAGTTGTTTGATAAAGTTTTGCTGATCAAAAGTACACAACAAAGGTACGAGTGCGAATACTATATTTGCAAAGCAATCAATCCTTGGGAAAACCAAACACTTCCTATCTTCTAAGTACCCAAACTGAATGCTGTACCTACTCTAACTAACACTGAAGGCTTTTCCCAAGGTTGGTGAGGACAAATCTTTGTCAAATCCAGTCACTATCAAACTCAGTTCCTTCCTCCTCGAGAGTCAATTTGTTGTGAACAATGAAAGAGTGATTGCTCCAGGAATATTAGGAATCATTCCTTTTTTTTTTTCAAAAGCTATAGGGTAGAACAACATTGTGCCTAACAAACATTAAAAACAGCGTTAGGACAAAACCAATCATTGTTTTCACAACCATCATGATGTAAAGAGATGCGTCATTATTGAATGGCCGTGAATACTGAAAGAAAAACCAAAGTGCTAATGTTTCAAAAAGTGCAAATCAAAAGAAACATAAGGCTCAGGTCTGGAAACCAAAGAATATAGGGTCCAAAGAAAGATTTGCTTCACCTAAGCCTAGTAAACCTAGATCTTGCCTTAGGTGGTCACCAACTGGAAGATTTTTTGACCTTCAAGGAAAAATAATCACGTCTAGTGAATCTGAGAGTCAATCTGACTTCTCTAAAGGTGATAATGCATTTACTTCTAACCCTCAGGAACCTATCAACAAAAGGTTTCCAAGTTCAAATTTCTCTATGACAGGTTGTCAAAAATGGTTTGATACTCTGCTAATTCCATTGCTTTCCGAGTATAACCTGGAAGACAAAGAAGATCATGGAGACAATGAATGTGACACTTGATGAGTTTTCAGTCAATGGTTTGCTATTAAATGACAGATAACAACCCGATCTTCAAATAAAAGGAAAATGTACGCGTCAGTGCGTTTATCCTTAACAACGAAAAGAGAAATCTTTTCGGTCTTGAGCTACTTTCGAAACATTCAATGTTTGTTAGCTCAAGTCAATGGCTTGTAATCAAATGTCAGATTGCAACCCGTTCTTCAAAGAAAAAGGGAGTGTACGCTTCAGTGCGCTTTACCTTAAAAAGAAGAGAAATCTTCTTGTTTTCACTTCAGTAGATATGATAGTCATGACGTCGATGGTAGAGTTGGAAAGTCTATTCGGTTATTTGTTCGACGAATTATCAAATGGAGAAAATCAAGTTGTTTCACAGTCTTCCGCTGTTACTACTGCTGATGCATCCGATAAATGTCAACAACAACAAGATTCAACTTCATCTACTTCAACTCTAGCAACAACTATCACTGCTGATGGAAACTTCGACTTGTAAATATTTTTGATCTTTCTCTTTATTTTGATTTATAAAACCAAGAAAAACAAAATATAAAAATATAAAACCTATAAAAACAAAATACAAAATCAAAAAATTTCAAAACTCAAAAAAGAATCTTCTCTCCGACATGTCCTCATGACAGTCGATAACATTTGCAGCACGCTAGAAATGTTCACACACACACACTAACACAGGTGAATAAAAGGAGGATGAAGTTCGAGCAGAGAGTTTCATATGCTTTCAAACATGTCCTTCATTTTACTCAAACGGACATCTAAGTAAAAGTCATCTTATGGACCTCGTCTCCAAGAAGAGGAAATGGTTCATTTATGTACATTTATCCTCAACAACGGGAAGTTTATATCTTCTCGGTCTTGAGCAAAGTCATATAAACATTCAAAGTTTTGAATGCTCAAGAGAAGTTCTAAGGAAAATGATGGTAAATAAGATATATCTCACATATTTTCCTGTTGAGCACAATTTTTCAAGATATTCTCAAAAAGAAAATTTTCAAATTCTTTCAAAATTGTGTGCTCAACAAACTCCCACTCCAAGTTTTCAATCTATTCTATAATTGAGGGGGAGTATATAAATAAGAATTCATTCTGCATGCACTCCTGCCCCAGACTTTGTTAGGCTCATGTGAATTCCGGACATTAACTTGTTTTTTAATTCACTAATTGTCAAAAATTGTAAACACATATGCAATTTTTTAGGGGGAGAATAGTGATTAAAATATGATCAATACGGATTAATAATGGATATGATCTTCAATCTATAAGTGCGTTCCCAAACCTCGCATGTGCAAAACTCTTTTATAATATGGTGCATATGTGTATGGGGCTTTTTGGTAACCTCAGGAAAAACTCAATGTGTCTCAAATGATTTCTCGCAGACACTGATTTGATTTTTTCAATCAAATGGTTTTATGGATCTTCATGGCAATACCCCAAAGACCGACCAACTGTTGTTTCTCAAGGAGTTATAAAGCGGTTAAGGTTAGGTATCTTTATTCCATGATCCAGCCAGAACCGGAGGGATCTACCCAAGAACACTCCATAAAAAGATAGAAGTCCCTAGGTAGATTGAAAAAAGGAGAAAGTGAGAATAAGGAGATAATACACTCAAGTGCCCACTGAGATGAGCTAGTGGGAATAAAACCCAACAAGGAAACTAGTCTGAAGTCTCGGTAATCACTGAAGGGTTGAAGAATGAAAAATAATTGTAAGGATAAAGGGTGAAAAGAAAGAAGCCCTCCATACAACCTTGCAAAAAAAAAAACCCGGGTTCCCCCAAAAATTGCCAAAATTAATCTATACAGGGGGGGGGGGGTGTGGGTTATTTTGGTCGTAATCACAAAGATGATTTCTGATATTATGAAGACAAGTCATCATGACCCATGATCATCACAAAACCCTCCTTAGGCCCCTCAGAACTCTGCAAAAAGATCATTCTGTTTCATTTTCTCACGGAGATCAACCACATTTCTATCGGCTTTCTTATTCCAAGATCGTTGATATTGAAAAGGTGGCAGTCCGCTCCAGCCTCCGATTACCAAATAACAAATGTGCACTTAAAGATGCTAGATCCAACGAGAATCCCATCAAAAATCTCTCACTGAGGACACAAATTCCAAATACAAAAAGTAGTACATCATATACACATTTGGTATCATTAAGTCCTACACATTATCTGTGATAATTTGCCAGAACATCTGAGTGATACTCTTTAGTATTCACAGTGAAGATGGAAATCCTTCCAGAGTCAACATCAAACAAGCTCTGTGGTAGGAGACTTGCGGAGATTCTATAATGAATCAAACGTCACAGATCTAGACGCACGCTATCTGGAAAGAAACGATGGTGCGATCTATATGAAAATCAAACTTGTTCCAGTGGGAGCGATACGGTCTCTATCTCGTTTACGACTCAATCAGAAAGATAGTAACTATCTGTTCACTCTTACCGTGTTGTCTGCTTTGAGACGCTCCGGTAATGAGAACGGCTAGTGCAGCTGCGAAACCCTGTCAAGGAGATTCTTTTGAATTCTACCTGATCACAGGCAGTATTTATACTGATTAACGGGAACCGTGGTTACTATTGCAACCATATTCACAAAGTGACAAAGACCTTTCGTCCATATATGTTTTTTCTCTAACCTATTCTTGCAGTTTTCCTGACGATATGCAGCTTCTAGTCCATGACGAGTCAAGATTTTTTTCCAAAGACCTCATGCCAATCCAACAAAGTTGATACATGATGAAAGCCAACTATTCATAGTTCTTCCGCAATCTCTGATGAACAAGCACTTCCTTCATAAGAACATTTATGGTACAAGTAATCATGTTGAAAAGAAAATGTTGGAGGGAGATAGTTTGCAAGCTTTCAGATCTTGAGCATGAGGGTGAGACACAATATCGCAATGCTGCATAAAGATTCAAGGATAAAGATTTTGATAAATCTCAGTAGTCAAGACAAATCAAATGCCCAGAAAGACCACGATATCAGATATTTTGTCAAAGAATGTCCCAGTAAAGATCAAGATCCAAGATCACCTAAGCATGCAAATTGAACTTCAAAAGGAATTCCCCAAGATACAAGGCTCCCAAGTCTCAAGACGTCACAAAAGGTTCCACAATTGAATGACACACCCTAGGTGGGAGATTGTTTAGCCGTGTATTTTATTAAAGTGATGGTCATTAAATATTCCCGAGAGCCTTGTATAAGAAATCGTAGTTTTACGGAATTTAGTTAAGCTAGTGGCCTAGTTGTCCAGGCTCAAGCCCATTTGTATCTGAACCGCCCAACTCAAAGCCCCACTAGAATAGTCCATCTTTGGAACTTTTTAGCGAAGCGCCTCTCAAGTGGTGTAGAAGGGTGTTTCTTCTCATTTTTCTTTTGATAACAAGTAACCATTTTTCTTTTGTTTTACTTTCTCTCTCTAAAATCTCTTTTTTCTTATTTTTGTGTTTGAGGTGATGAAATGATATCCTAACAAGTCCTTGGTTGTAATTATTCCCCCGGTTTTGGTTGTAACGGTTTTGATTATCTCCTTGGTTTTGTTGTACGGGAGGAAAACCAGGAGGTCGAATTTGATTAGCAATCAGGGCTCGGTAACCGGTATTTCCTTGATTGAAATTAGCCACGGCGGCTTGGGAAACATATTCTTGAATATTGTCACATTAAACATTGCCATCGGTGGCGGGACAATTTTGGTAAGAATGAGAACCACCACAAGTTACACATTTTTCCTCGACCGCCTTTACGGTCGCGGGAGCTTAGGATTTTTGTTTATCGAGAATCAAAGTTTTCATCATATCTTTTAGTTCGGCAACATCGGTGGTAAGAGCGGCCTGACATCGAGTGGAGGTAAAGGGTGAATGTTCGTATACCTCTTTGGACACAACTGGCTTGTTACAGTGAATTGACGAACTTGAATTTGCTACTAGATGTTCTTAGGCTTCTGAGGCATTTTATCGCAAAAATTACCACCCGTTCGAGGAATTCAACGAATCTCTGATCAATTTGATTCAAGGCATTGTAAAATTATCCGAGTTGATTGCAATTTCCGAAAATCCATGATGTGGGCAGGCCCGAAGAAGATCGTTGAATCAGTCCCATGCCTCATAAAAAGTTTCATCAAATCGTTGTTGAAATCTCGTGATTTCATTTCAAAGATTTGTTGTTTTAGAAGGAGGGAAGAATTTGTTTATGAATTTCGAAACAAGATCATCCCATGTAAGAATCGATTGAGGGGGTTCTTTTTCAAGCCAAATCCGGGTGGCTCCCTCGAGGGAAAATGGGAAAAGCATAAGCTTAACCGACGTACTCGGGACGTTCGGGAACTTCATCGTAGAAGTGATCTTGTTGAAATAACGAATGTGAGCATGATGGTCTTCTTTGTCATGTCCCAAACTCCCTTTCCTCTTTTCTGAATTAGGATCGAGTTGTGAAAAACCTTAGTGTTCCTGGATGAACGAATCTGCTGTAGACACCATGCTTTGAAACTCCTTATAAACCAACAAAAACATAACCACAAACCTGATGTATCACTTCTGGAAAACATAGATCCTTTGGATATGGTAACTTGCTGCTTTGTGTGAAACCTGCTTGCTCTTCAACCCACGACTGGTGCTATAGAAGAATTAGGGTTTGCATAAAAACCCTAAAATTAAATACGCCTTTTTATTAATAAAAACAGAAAAATAATTTACACGAAAACCTTATCAACCCTAGATCAAGAGCCACGAGGCTCTGATACCAATTGTAAAATCCAAGAATCTGGACTCAACTAGGGTATGAATAACATTGATTGATTAAGCACAGCGGAATATGAAATAAGAATACAATCAACATTACTAATAAGGTTTTCTTTATTCAAACATGATAAAGAAACTAACTAGCTAACTACTAAACACGCTTTCTAAGCGTATAGACTCTCATTGGAGAAGTCTGCTATGTAAAGTGATGCCGTGTAACCTAACGCCATACCCTCATATATATCATAGAGGGAGGTTACAAGAAACTCTAGTCTTACTAATAAAGCTAACTAACGACTTACATATTAGGTCCTCATGTTCTTCTTTCTTCATTTCTGCTTGTGGGTTTTGTAATCATCAAATCTGTAATTCCCAACACTAGGATATTTTTCTTCGCGTCCATGTCACAAATCTAAAAAGTTAAAAGAGTCGTAAAATGGTCTTATATCTCCTAAAGTCTTCACCCACACATTCCCTTAATCATCATCTCACCTTCTTCCAAATAATCCACTCTTTCGTAAAGGAAAAGTTAGATACATATCTAACACTCCTCCAAGTAGGTTTGACAACTTAAATATTTCATCCAAAATATTCAAGTATCTTTAACTTGCGATCGCAAATGTTAAAGGTCATATCCGAAAATTCATATTCAAGCCTTTTAACAACATATGTTAAAATGCTCTTCCTAAAGCTAAAAGCTTACATCAACCTTCGTGTGACAAAGGTCTTACGAGTTTCTACATAAGTGATTCGTATCCTCCTTAATATACACACCTTAAGACTATGTACTTTCACTTCCATTAGTCCTTTCCATCCCCTTAGGAATGTCACGATGGTTTATCGTCATGCTCACCTCATACACAATGAGGATCGAACATTATCCATCGATCTTAGGATAGAAAACTCATCAAAATTCATCGTCATTTCCTTCGCGACAATGTCCAAAAGGAAATATCTTCATCGAAAAAGTTTCGTCGAAAGACAACATCGCCGGCATCCTCACCAAACCACTCAAACGTGAACCTTTTTAAGTCTAGGTCTAGGAATGATGAAACAAATCTCATAAACGTGTCATTCTCATTTTAATAGTCTTGTTACTATTAAATACATTCCGATAAATCTCGACAACTTAATCATTTCATCCGAAATGTTTAAGCATTTTTAATTCGCGAAATGCAAATTAAAATGTCACTCATTGTTCATGTCTAATTCGTTTCACAAAAACCTTAATCATGCCTCTATTATTATATAGATGGTTAATATCTTCCGTCCACATTTCCGTTACCACCTTTAAGACAACCCCGTACCTCGTTGTGTGATTGTTCTATGAACAATCGTAATATTCGAGAAGAGCTGCATAACTTCACGGATGAAGTTCATCGTATGCTAACCGTCATCCATCATGAAATTGTTAAGCTCATCGCTTTCGTCGTTATTTCTCTTCATTTATTCTTTTTATTCCACAAACTTATGTTCGGATGAGCACGAATTAAAAGGGAAGGGAAAACACACATCTTTACATATATCCTTTAACCAAACACTCTCAAGAACTCACATAGGTGATTTTTATTCACTAGAAACCACAAGATACACTTCTACCATACACTCAAACCTCATAACTTTTATTCACCCTTGTTAGTGATCACTAGTTCTAGTACATCCCCAAATCACCAAAAGTGAAATGAAAAACCAAATCATCCTTACTACTATCAACCTCGATTCATCCACCTATCACTTTCACAAAAAGATTCACCATGTAACCATTCCCCACAAGTGAATTTTGTAATGAAATGCGTCTCATCCTTATATCTTGACACTCATAAGCATGTGTGCCTATGTTGTCAAATGCAAATGAATTTCGTAATGAAATGTGTCTCATAAAATCATTTCCACTGTTTAACAAGTAAAGAACACAAAGAAGATATTAAATCTTCAAAGTATTGTTGAGTCATCACAATATCGTGTCTTTCATTTGTTCAATTCTACTTTTAAGCAAGTGAAGAACACATAGATGATATTCAACCATCAAAGAAACCAAAAATCACCATCATACCACCAAAACAACTCTTCATTGACTTGACAAATGAAGACATTATAAACCCATCACCCAAGCTTCATGAATCATCTCTTAGTGCTCCAAATGCACCCTCTAAAACTCCATTTACCAAAGACACATCATTCTCTTCAATTGACTACACACCAAAATCACGAACTCTTTCATCATCTCCTTCTAAAAATGGCTACCTAAACCATCCATTGTCACCTCCTCTTAGAGTTCCTCCACCACCTCTAACTCAAGCACCCAACTCAATGGAAATAACCCTCTCACTCTCACCCATTACTCCACTTGTTAAGTCATCACAATGTTGTGTCTTTCACTTTTCTTCCACCATTTTCACATTTTCATCTTTGTTCATCAACATTAACAACCAACAAAACACCCAACAAACCTACAGTAAAC
The DNA here is from genome assembly GCA_026074375.1 of Tanacetum coccineum. NCBI lineage: Eukaryota > Viridiplantae > Streptophyta > Magnoliopsida > Asterales > Asteraceae > Tanacetum > Tanacetum coccineum. The sequence goes on along the minus strand of BQNB010000264.1, from coordinate 173,506 downwards.
ACCTTCCCTTTCCATTCACGCTCATCCTTCTTCGTTTATGTTTTCTCAACCAATCATCCATATCATCAACATTTACTTCGACCTAAAGTCTTACGATAATGTTTATCCTTAAACACCCCAAACATGAAAAGCATACATAATGCTTAACAAAGAAACCTTGAGGATTTAGGAATCTCTCAATACAATCCTTAGTCTATTCAAACCCATAATACTTCTTATCCATATGAAATCTTGGAAGGAGTCATTCTCATAATAAGACTTGTTGGTCAAGTCTTAGTCCTTAAGCATGTATAAGTCGAATCTTATCATTGGTTCCTAAACATTTCCATGAATTAAGCATTCATCATTTTTATTTATTTAGGTTGTTGTCTTTAGTGCCACACTTTAGAGTGCATATACCTAAAACATACATGATTTGTTCTCCACTAAGTGTCTTGCTTATATATCTATTATATCTACCATCATTTTATATATATATATATATATATATATATATATATATATATATATATATATATATATATATATAGAGAGAGAGAGAGAGAGTTGGGGTAAAATAAAAAAGATTTTATAATAAAAAGGATAAGATGACATGCCAGGCTGCCACGTGTCCCAAAATACTCCCGCCCCTAATTTATACGATCAAGGGTATTTTCGACTTTTGTCACCAACCCTATATAATGTTTAATTTTTTCTTTTTCTTTCCTCACGTCGATTACGTTTCTTCCGGTCGATCATCTTCTCCACCATACATCATCATCAACACCAACATTCAACATCATCGATTCACCACCATCATACATCTCCACCATTCATCATACATCTCCACCATTCACCAGCGATTCGATCAATACTATTGATTGATTTTTGATACGCCGATTGATCGTTCATCATCATCGAATAACGAATGTTCGTCATCAATTAAAAACGAGTTTTCATCATCAACAACTAGTTCAACATCAATAATAATGATAGTAAGATCATAATTTCTGTTCTTTTTTTTTATGTTTTTAATTTATGTTGATCTAATTATTTATATTGGGAGTTTGATTCAGAATCTATCATGTTCGTTTCTTAACTTGAAACAAAATCAAGAAAAAAATAGATTAAAATTGTTTTTAAGAAAGGTGCACACAAAGTGTTTGTTAAAATGTCTATGTGATTTTTTTATATATGTGATGCAATGATTTTACACTGTGATGCAGTAAGATTATCAGTATCTAATTGATATATATATTAAGAATAATTTTTTAGTATCTAATTTAAATATAATCAGATGTGGTTGTATAAAAAATAGTTGATTCTATAAGCTCATCACCCATATTAAGTGCTTGGATATGGAGTTTGCACAAGGCTTATCAATTTTCAAGGTAAAATGTGTGTTATAAGAAAGATGATTGTAATGTGCTTATTGAAAAGGAATAAGTTGTTTTATTAGCAAAGATTAGAAAGATACATGATTTCAGCACATTCATATAAGTTGAATAGAGTTGAGATAAGTTGAAAATAAATAAGTTGTTTTGTTAGTGTATTTAGAACATTCATTCAGCATATGTTTAAAAAAAGTAGATGAAAAGCGTGTATATAAAACTTGCACATCAGATGTTTGATAAAATGCCTACATGATATTTTATAACTGTAATGCGCTAGGATCGTACTTTGATGCACTAATTATGTATTGTGATGGACCACTTGTTTATACACCTTGTGATGAACTTGTTGCTAAAGTGTGATTCATAAGTCTATTTGAAGTGTGTAAGTAAATTCATTTATGAGTCCTTTTATTAGCAGTTCAAGGAAGCATCTCTGATTCATTTATACGGAAAGACATTTTATCATCGTTGAGGAATAGAACAGAGGGCTACACAAGTTCTATCCGCATATCTGACAGGGTGTCCACAACTCTTATGAGCCATACGAAGGCCATAAATGCAATTGAATGGTCAAAAAATCATCGTAAGTATTGTCTTTTTTACTAATTAACTTTGTTATACTTTCTCCATTTGGTGCCCCGATGTTGCATGCAGTTTATAATTACCATCGTCTTCTTTTATTCAAGGAAATCAATAGGTGTTTGCATACTTAATCTTGTTAATTCATACATCTCCATAGTATGTGATATCTGCACTGTAGCACGACCTATAGCGTAATTTGGTTATTCCCTATACATCTTAAAGAATAGCAATTTTGTAATTGTCTTCAGCATTCATATGTGGGCGATCTGTGATTACAAAAGCTTTTAGTCTTTTTTGGACACCAAGAGCAGCTAAACAATCTGTTGGCTAATAAACAGGAATCTGTTTGTCTTAAACATAAGGGATGCAAAGGGTAAACTTTGACAACAATAGTTTTGATACACTTGCATTAACAACTTTCAGATTTAGATTTAATAAGTGTTGGTATAATGTGTCAATGATTGTCATAGATTGATTGTATTGCTGTTATTTCTAGCTCGTTTTGTTTCCTTGCAAGTAGCGACTGTATTTTAGATTTTAGTCAAAATTTGATGTTTGCCATTCTGATGTGTTCAATTAAGATAGTTTGCAGCTCATCTTCTTGCATCTGCTGTTATGGATTCTTCCATTTCGAGTGTTTTCGTATTTGCTTGATTAAAGTTTCGTTTTGCCTCACAAATTTTGTAAATCTTCAGGTTTGTTTTTCCTTAAATGGCGGCAATACTAGCTTCCAACAGCTGCTATTGCCGTGATGTGCAATTCGTTAACCAAGGAAGAACAGCAGATAGTCTCAGCTTCTCGAGATCTGTATCTAATAAAAAATTAGACCAACATGAATGTACTTTACCGAAAAGTCAAAGGTTCCCCAAGTTTCATGTCAAGATGCAGCAGACAGAATCACCCATGAAATATGACGCCAACGGTCAACCTGCAAATGGCCACCTGTAAAATTGGGTGCTAATGGTAAGCCAGTGAATTTGGGTGCTAATGGACAACCCGTGAAATCAGGTAGCAAAGGTCAACCGATCACAGTGGTTCCACCAGTGATGTTGTGAATAACAAACAAACTGTAGTATTCAAGGATGGAATCCCTGACATCAGATTTAATCGGGTAAGAGTAATTTACATGTGTATTACTAATTTTTATTCTTTGAGGTCAGTATCTAGTACAATAATATAAAAATGATTTAAAGATTTATAATTGTAATCCTTCAGATTTCAAAATTTTAGCATGCCATATTGTCATGTTTTTCTGAGTGATATTAATTTGTTGGTTCATTTCCTTAGCTGACATTGTTAGTGTTTTCTGTAGGTGTTTGGTAAACTGTACCATAGCTTACAAGTATAACTTCCGGATGCCACCTTATTATACCCTTCTGCTACGATCTCTTGCCTCCTTTGAAGGTATGCTCTTTTGCCATGCTAAGTGCGAGTAAAACTTGGGCACTTGTTTAAAGATCTTGTTAAGCATCGTGACTTTCGCCGTCTTATATCAGATAGTGTAAATTTTGTATGTGTTAGATGAATCTGAAGGAAGATCCTTATATATAGGATTATTCAGTACTACTTTTTGATAGAAAACACAGAGACAAATTTGATCAAGCACCCAAATCCTAATATCTCTGAAAGACTAGAAATGTTTTAGGTGATCATTTCATAGAACACATAAACTGGGTGTGTGTATACCTTTGTTACTAGTATTGAAACCGTTACATTTTGGAACATATTATGATGATAAATTTAACCCACGACATAAAATGTATTCTTACAATTATGAAAGATGCTAAAGAATTAGCTCTACAGGACATGAAAAGATTTGCAAGATTTTTATCTAGTATTATGTGCGACTATAACTGATATCGTTTTGTATGCATAACATGCAGCTTATTATTTCTAAGTTTTCAGTCATGTATACACTTTACTTGTATTTAACTGTATGTCTTTGTAAAAATTATACCTTTGTAGGATTAGCAATCGCGAGAGATCTGAATTTTAACACTTTTGAAGATTCATATCCTTATGTTGTTCGTAAACTTCTGTCTGATAACTCACTTGATACAAGGAAGATTCTGCATAATTCAGTATTTATCTTTAGTGAATCACAATATGATGCACAAGGGTTTTACATTGTGATGCACTAGAGAGAAACATTATGATGCACAATGGTTTTACATAGTGATGTACTAGTATCTTTAGTGAATCACATATAACCATTTAATGCATCATAGTATCATGTCTAGTGCATCACTGTTGTTTAATTTTAGCGCATCGCAATGTCATATTCAGTGCATCACATTGGATGAATATACTGCATTATAGTTTTATATCAAGTGCATCACATAGTTAACAAACATGTGTTGTTTTTTTAAAAGTTGAAAATTTTTTGATAGTCTGGGATTAAGGTATCAATGGAGCCATAATGTTAAGAATCGTAAAACTAGCATTGCCAGCATCAAAGAGACCAAAGCAACAGTATGTGCCTAAAAGAATTCGTTTGATTATACGCCAAAAATGAATATTCAAATTTTTTCCTTTTATTTTACCAATATTAAACTGATCAATCGTAATGAAAGAAATGTATATTATACAATTTTAATGTAAGATTAAATCTTGGTTAACAATAACTTTGTTGTTTAATAAATAGAGATATTCATAAATACAAATGAAAAAAATATAATTAAACTAAAATCCATTTTCTTTAGAGCATCAAGTTTTAAATCTAACTACTCAGTGATTTGTTAAACGTAGTAACATACACATCATCAGAATGCAACATTTATGCTTTACTGCATCAGTGTTTTGTTAAAAAGTATAGCATACACATCATCAATGCAACATTATCTTAGTTTTATTAAATTTCATTAGTGATATATGCTACTACATCAAAGTGTTATTCTTAGTGCCTCATGATATTTGTTTATTGCATCACTACTATATGTTAGTGCAACATAAAGTCATTTCCAGTGCATTACAATCATTTGTTATTAGTGCATCATAATGTCATTTCCACTACATCACATCGTTTCATTTATTCATTAGTGCATCACTATTTAATTAATCATTTGATCCAGTTGTTATAATCCAAACGTTTCTTATATTTAAATTAAGTTAGATGCGCTAACTTTTTTAAATTATAATGCATTAACAAAATATATTGTGATGCACTAACTGTTTTAAATGAGATGCATTAACTTTTTTAATTGTAATGCACTAACAGAAACATTGTGATGCAGTAACTTTTTAACTAAGATGTACTAACTTTTTAAGTACTAAACACAGACTGATCATTAAAAGAAAAAGTACTTAGTTTTCAACAGACATAAAAGTAAAATTACTTATCAAACATTGATCATTCCATTACCTACAATAACTAGAAGACTTTAAACATTCAAAAGAAAATTACTTAAATTCAAAATATTTGAGACTAAAAGTGTTCATAAGCAAAGTACTGAGGGTATTGATCATTCAATAAAGTTCAATATAGTAATGTAGTAGCATATAAGACTGTACATTATAGTATACATTTATAATAGACAACTGTTTTTTAAGTGAGATGTACTAACTTTTAGAAACGTTAGTACATTGTGATGCGGTAACTTTTTAATTGAGTTGTACTAATTTTTTAAGTACTTAACAATGACTGGTCATTAAAATAAAAAGCACTTAGTTTCCAATAGACATTAACTAAAGTAAAAGAACTTATCAAACATTGATCATTTAGTTAACTACAATAACTATAAGACTGTAATGTAGTAAAAAACTATAAATATATTACAAATATTTTCTACTGCATTGTTTTTATATTCTACTGCATTACTTTTCATTTTCTAGTACATTACTCTATGATGCAATAAAATTTAAACTGGAATGCAATAGAGTATAATTGTAATGCAATAGAAATAAAACTATAATGCAGTAAAAAAACTATAAATACATTACAAATATTTTCTATTGCGTTATAGTTATATTCTACTGCATTATTGTTCATTTTCTAGTACATTGCTCTGTGATGCAATTGAATAAAACATTGTCTTGTAGTGATCCACAAGTATCATCCGAGAATCCTTGTTACGCGTTCAATAATCCTTGGTACCATTCTTTCTTTTAATTTGAGTGTATCACGGTTTGTTATATGCCTATGTTCCTGCCAAGACTTCCGCCTTTTAAAAATCATCTTTGTCGTGTACTTTGCTCGCAACAGATGGATTTGTCATCTTTGACTTGCGCCTTCTTTATTTAACTCTTCCAAAAAAATAACACAACCCTCGTAAGTTTCCATATGCCGCAAAAATAACACGACCCTTTCAGTAAACATCTCATTCCATCTTGAGTGTTTATTCCTCATCAAGTAGTCAACATACCTGCTTATTCAATGATAATGTATAACAGAGAATTAAATTAATATACCATTTTCATAGTGATGCACTAATTATAACACTCTGATGCAGTAAAAAATCAACCAATAATCTAATCGACTTTTACTTACCAGATACAACTGCATATTCACCATATCTTAGTTTCCTATTTTCGTCATCCTTTCTACCCGTAACATGATCAAACTAAATCCATTATAAAACATTTAATACATCACTTATTTACATCAACGACATCATACATACAAATACACACACAAGCACATTTTGACAAATAAAACACACTACGCTTGATCTAATTTAAATTATATGTCACAAATGAACACCTACTGCATCACTTCTTTACACCAACTGCATCATACATACAAATACACACACAATCACTTTTTGATAGCTAAAACACCCTACGCGTGACCTAATCGAACCTTATATACCACAAATGAACACTTCCTGCATTAGTTCTTTACACCAACTACATCATACATAGAAATACACATACAAGCACATTTCGACAAGTAAATCAGCCTATACATGACCTAATTGAACCTTATGTGCCATAAATGAGCACTTATTACACCACAACTCAAAATCAAATGCATCAAACATACAACCAAGCACAGAGACACATTTTTGTAAAAAATGTAACCTAAACTTAACATAATTCATCCTTATACACTGCAACTCAACACGTACTGCATCACAACTCATATTTAAATGCACCACACAAACAACCAAACAGAAAAACACATTCACACACATAACGCAACTTACACTTAAATTGATTCATTACAATTCATTTCCTACCACATCAAAGATAAAATAAGGCAAGCAAAATCAGTTTCGTTAAAAATGGCAAGCCACGTTTACACTAAATTATGCATATGAAGAATGTAAGTAACCTACTGCATTACAATTCATATCCTACCACATCACAGACAAAACCAAGAAAACACAATCAATTTCGATTAAACCGGCAAGCCACGTTTACACTAATTTATTCCTATGAACAACGTAAGTAACATACTGCATTACAGTTCATTTCCTACCACATCAAAAACAAAATTAGGCAAGCAAAATCAATTTTGTTAGAAACAGCAAGCCACATTTACACTAAATCATGCATATGAACAACATAAGTAACCAACTGCATTACAATTCATTTCCTACTACATCACATACAAAAGCAGGCAAACACAATCAATTTCATTAAAACCGTCAAGACACATTTACACTAAATCATTCCTATGAACAACGTAAGTAACCTACTGTATTACAGTTCATTTCCTACCACATCAAAGTCAAAAGAAGGCATGCAAAATCAATTTCGTTAAAAATGGCAAGCCACGTTTACACAAAATCATGTATATGAACAACGCAAGTAACCGACTTCATTACAATTCATTTCTTACCACATCAAAGACAAAAGTAGACAAGCAAAATTAATTTCGTTAAAAACGGCAAGCCACGTTTACACTAAATCATGCCCATGAACAACGTAAGTAACCTACTGCATTAACAGCTATTTCTTACCGAAAAAAAAGGGGGGGGGGGGGGGGGGGGGGGGGGGGGGGTTAAATAAAATAAACAAAAAAAAAAAACATCAAAGGACAAAAGGAGGCAAGCAAAATTAATTTTGTTAAAAACGTCAAGCCACATTTACACTAAATCATTCCTATGAACAATGTAAGTAACCTACTACATTAGAGTTCATTTCCTACCACATCAAAGACAAAAGTAGGCAAGCAAAATCAATTTCGTTATAAACAGCAAACCACGTTTACAATAAAATATGCATATGAACAACTCGTAAGTAACCTACTGCATTACAATTCATATCCTACTATATCACGGACAAAAGCAATAAAACACAATCAATTTCGGTTAAACCGGCAAGCCATGTTTATACTAAATCATTCCTATGAACAACGTAAGTAACCTACTACATTACAGTCTATTTCCTACCACATCAAAGACAAAAAGAGGCAAGCAAAATCAATTTTGTTAAAAATGGCAAGCCATATTTACACTAAATCATTCCTATGAACAACATAAGTAATCTACTGCATTACAATATATTTCCTACCACATCAAAGACAAAAGTAGGCAAGTAAAATCAATTTCGTTAAAAACGGCAAGCCACGTTTACACTAAATTATGCATATGAATAACGTAAGTAACCTACTGCATTACAGTTTATTTCCTACCACATCAAAGACAAAAGGAGGCAAGCAAAATCAATTTCATTAAAATGGCAAGCCACGTTTACACTAAATAATGCCCATGAACAACGTAATAACTTACTGCATTACAGTTCATTTTCTACCACATCAAAGACAAAAGCAAAAAACACAATCAATTTCGTTAAAAACGGCATGCCACGTTTACACTAAATGATGCCCATGAACAATGTAAGTAACCTAGTGCATTACAGTTCATTTTCTACCACATCAAAGACAAAAGCAGGCAAGCAAAATCAATTTCGTTAAAAACGGAAATCTACGTTTACACTAAATCATGCATATGAACAACGTAAGTAACTTACTGCATTCAATGCTTTTCCTACCGCATCAGAGAGAAAAGCAAGAAAACACAATCAATTTCGTTAAAAACGGCAAGCCACGATTATACTAAATCATGCCCATGAACAACGTAAGTAACCTACCGCATTATAGTCAAGCCACATTTACACTAAATCATTCCTATGAACAACGTACGTAACCTAATGCATTACAGTTCATTTCCTACCCCATCAAAGACGAAAGAAGGCATGCAAAATAAATTGCGTTAAAAACGGCAAGCTACGTTTACATGAAATCATATATATGAACAATGTAAGTAACCTACAACATTACAATTAATTTCCTACCACATCAAAGACGAAAGAATACAAGCAAAATCAATTTCTTTAAAAACGGCAAGCCACGTTTACACTAAATCATGCCCATGAACAATGTAAATAACCTACTGCATTATAGTCCATTTCCTACCACATCAAAGACAAAAATAGGCAAGCAAAATCAATTTTGTTAAAAATGGCAAGCCACGTTTACACTAAATCATTCCTATGAATAACGTAAGTAATCTATTGCATTACAATTCATTTCCTACCACATCAAAGACAAAAGAAGGCAAGCAAAATCAAAATCGTTAAAAACGGCAAGCCACGTTTACACTAAATTATACATAAGAACAACGTAAGTAACTACTGTATTACAATTCATATCCTACCACATCAAAGACAAAAGCAAGAAAACACAATCAATTTCAATTAAACGGCAAGTTACGTTTACACTAAATCATGCCCATGAACAACGTAAGTAACCTACTGCATTACAGTCTATTTCCTACCACATCAAAGATAAAAGTAGGCAAGCAAAATCAATTTCGTTAAAAACGACAAGCCACGTTTACACTAAATCATGACCATGAACAACGTAAGTAACCTACTGCATTACAGTTCATTTCCTACCACATCAAAGACAAAAGGAGGCAAGCAAATTCAATTTCATTAAAACGGCAAGCCACGTTTACACTAAATCATTCCTATGAACTATGTAAGTAACCTACTGCATTACAGTTCATTTCCTACCACATCAAAGACAAAAGCAGGCAAGCAAAATCAACTTCGTTAAAAACGGCAAGCCACGTTTACACAAAATCATTCCTATGAACAACATAAGTAATCTACTGCAATACTAACAATCATATCCTACCATATCATGGACAAAAGCAAGAAAACACAATCAATTTTGTTTAAACCGGCAAGCCACGTTTTTACTAAATCATTCCTATGAACAACGTAAGTAACCTACTGCGTTACAGTCTATTTCCTACCACATCAAAGATAAAAGGAGGCAAGCAAATCAATTTCGTTAAAAATGGCAAGCCACATTTACACTAAATCATTCCTATGAACAACATAAGTAATCTACTGCAATACAATTCATTTCCTACCACATCAAAGACAAAATTAGGCAAGTAAAATCAATTTCGTTAAAAACGGCAAGCCACGTTTACACTAAATTATGCATATGAACAACGTAAGTAACCTACTGCAATACAGTTCATTTCCTACCACATCAAAGACAAAAGAAGTCATGCAAAATCAATTTCATTAAGACCGACAAGCCACGTTTACACTAAATCAAGCTCATGAACAACGTAAGTAACCTAGTGCATTACAGTTCATTTCCTACCACATCAAAGACAAAAGTAGGCAAGCAAAATCAATTTCGTTAAAAACGGCAAGCCACGTTTACACTAAATCATGCTCATGAACAACGTAAGTAACCTACTGCATTACAGTTCATTTCCTACCACATCAAAGACAAAAAGAGGCAAGCAAAATCAATTTCGTTAAAAACAGCAAGCCACGTTTACACTAAATGATGCCCATGAACAACGTAAGTAACCTACTGCATTACAGTTAATTTTCTACCACATCAAAGACAAAAGCAAGAAAACATAATTAATTTTGTTAAAAACGGCAAGCCACGTTTATACTAACTCATGCCCATGAACAACGTAAGTAACCTACTGCATTACAATTCATTTCCTAAAACATCAAAGACAAAAGGAGGCAAGCAAAATCAATTTCGTTAAAAAAAACCGGCATGTCCAACGATTACACTAACATGATAGCGCATAGAACAACGTAAGTAACCTATTGCATTACAGTTCCTTTTCTACCACATCAAAGATAAAAGAAAGCAAGAAAAATCAATTTCGTTAAAAACTACAAGCCACATTCATACTAAATCATTCCTATGAACAACATACGTAACCTAATGCATTACAGTTCATTTCCTACCACATCAAAGATGAAAGAAGGCGTGCAAAATAAATTGCGTTAAAAATGGCCAAGCTAACGTTTTACAATAACGAAATCATGCCCATGAACAACGTAAGTAACCTACTGCATTACAATTCATTTCCTACCACATCAAAGATAAAAGAATACAAGCAAAATCAATTTCTTTAAAAACGGAAGCCACGTTTACACTAAATCATGCCCATGAACAACGTAAATAACCTACTGCATTACAGTCCATTTCCTACCACATCAAAGACAAAAATAGGCAAGCAAATCAATTTTGTAGAGAAAAATGCAAGCCATGACTTTTACATTAAATCATTCCTATGAACAACGTACGTAATCTACTGCATTACAATTCATTTCCTACCACATCAAAGAACAAGAAGATGGCAAAGCAAAATCAATTCGTTAAAACTGCAAGCCACGTTTACACTAAATTATGCATTTGAACAACGTAAGTAACTATTGCATTACAATTCATATCCTACCACATCACAAACAAAAGCAAGAAAACACAATCAATTTCAATTAATTGGCAAGCTACATTTACACTAAATCATTCCCATGAACAACGTAAGTAACCTACTGCATTACAGTCCATTTCCTACCACATCAAAGACAAAAGGAGGCAAGCAAAATCAATTTCGTTAAAAACGGCAGGCCACATTACACAAATTAGGCCCCTGAGAACCAACCGTAAGTAACCTACTGCATTACCGTTCAGTTTCTACCACATTAAAGACAAAAGGAAGGTAGCAAAATCAATTTCGTTAAAAACGGCAAGCCACGTTTACACTAAATCATGCATATGAACAACGTAAGTAATTTACTGCATTACAATGCATTTCCTACCACATCACATACAAAAGCAAGAAAACACAATCAATTTCATTAAAAACGGCAAGCCACGTTTATATTAAATCAAGCCCATGAACAACGTAAGTAACCTACTGCATTACAGTTCATTTCAAAAAACATCAAAGACAAAAGAAGGCAAGCAAAATCAATTTTGTTAAAAACGGCTAGCCGCGTTTACACTAAATGATGCCTATGAACAACGTAAGTAACCTACTGTTACATTTCATTTTCAACCAGATCAAAGACAAAAGCAAGCAAAATCAATTTTGTTTAAAACGAGAAGCCACGTTAACACTAAATCATGCATATGAACAACGTAAGTAACTTACTGCGTTACAATGCATTTCCTACCGTATCACAGACCAAAGCAAGAAAACATAATAAATTTCGGTTAAAGCGCATGCCACTTTAAATACGTAAATCATAGCCCATGAAACAACGTAAGGTAACCTACTGCATTACAGTTCTTATTCCTACCACAACAAACCAAAAGGAAGCAAAGCAAAATCAATTTCATTAAAAACAACAAGCCACATCTACACTAAATGATGCCCATGAACAACGTAAGTAACCTACTGCATTACAGTTCAGTTTCTACCACATTAAAGACAAAAGGAGACTAGAAAAATCAATTTTGTTAAAAACGGCAAGCCACGTCTACACTAAATCATGCATATGAACAATGTAAGTAATTTACTACATTACAATGCATTTTCTACCGCATCACATTCAAAAGCAAGAAAACGTAATCAATTTCGTTAAAAACGGCAAGCCACGTTTATGCTAAATCAAGCCCATAAACAACGTAAGTAACCTACTGTATTACAGTTCATTTCCAAAAACATCAAAGACAAAAAAGGCAAGAAAAATCAATTTCGTTAAAAACGGCAAGCCACGTTTAAACTAAATGATGCCCATGAACAACGTAAGTAACCTACTGCATTATAGTTTATTTTCTACCTCATCAAAGACAAAAGCAGGGAAGCAAAATAAATTTCGTTAAAAACGAAATGACACGTTTACACTAAATCATGCATATGAACAACGTAAGTAACTTACTGCATTACAATGCATTTCCTACCGCATCACATACAAAAGCAAGAAAACACAATCAATTTCGTTAAAAACGGCAAGCCACGTTTATACTAAATCAAGCCCATGAACAACGTAAGTAACCTACTGCATTACAGTTCATTTCCAAAAACATCAAAGACAAAAAAAGGCAAGAAAAATCAATTTCGTTAAAAACGGAAAGCCACGTTTACACTAAATGATGCCCATGAACAACGTAAGTAACCTACTACATTACAGTTTAGTTTCTACCACATTAAAGACAAAAGGAGGGTAGCAAAATCAATTTCGTTAAAAATGGCAAGCCACGTTTACACTAAATCATACATATGAACAACGTAAGTAATTTACTGCATTACAATGCATTTCCTACCGCATCACATACAAAAGCAAGAAAACACAATCAATTTTGTTAAAAACGGCAAGCCACGTTTATAATAAATCAAGCCCATGAACAACGTAAGTAACCTACTGCATTACAGTTCATTTCCAAAAACATCAAAGACAAAAGAAGGCAAGCAAAATCAATTTTGTTAAATACGGCAAGCCACATTTACACTAAATGATGCCTATGAACAACGTAAGTAACCTACTGCATTACAGTTCATTTTCTACCAGATCAAAGACAAAAGCAGGCAAGCAAAATCAATTTCGTTAAAAACGAGAAGCCACGTTTATACTATAATCTGCATATGAACAAGAAAGACTTACAGCGTACATCAATTCTAACTCATCACAAACCAAAGAAAGAAAACACAATAAATTTTGTTTAAAACGGCATGCCTCGATTATTACTAAATTCTTGACCATTGAACAACGTAAGTAACCTACTTGCAATACCGTTTCATTCCAACCACAATCAAAGACAAAAGGAGCAAGCTAATCATTTCGCTAAAAACAGATAAGCCCACATTTAGACTAAATCATTCCTATGAATAACGTAAGTAACCTAATGCATTAAAGTTCATTTCCTACCACATCAAAGATAAAAGGAGGCAAGCAAAACTAATTTTGTTAAAAACGACAAGCCACATTTACACTAAATCATTCCTATGAACAACGTACGTAACCTAATGCATTACAGTTCATTTCCTACCACATCAAAGACGAAAGAAGGCATGCAAAATAAATTGCGTTAAAAACGGCAAGCTACGTTTACACGATATCATGCATATGAACAATGTAAGTAACCTACTACATTACAATTCATTTCCTACCACATCAAAGACAAAAGAATACAAGTAAAATCAATTTCTTTAAAAACGACAAGCCATGTTTACACTAAATTTTGCCCATGAACAACGTAAATAACCTATTGTATTACAGTCTATTTCCTACCACATCAAAGACAAAAATAGGCAAGCAAAATTAATTTTGTTAAAAATGGCAAGCCACGTTTACACTAAATCATTCCTATGAACAAGGTAAGTAATCTACTGCATTACAATTCATTTTCGACCACATCATAGACAAAAGAAGGCAAGTAACATCAAATTCGTTAAAAACGGAAAGCCATGTTTAAACTAAATTATGCATATGAACAACGTAAGTAACTACTACATTACAATTTATATCCTACCACATCACAGACAAAAGCACAGAAACACAATCAATTTCAATTAAACGGCAAGCTACGTTTACACTAAATCATGCCCATGAACAACGTAAGTAACCTATTGCATTACAGTCTATTTCCTACCACATCAAAGACAAAAGGAGGCAAGCAAAATCAACTTCGTTAAAAACAACAAGCCACGTTTACACTAAATGATGCCCATGAACAACGTAAGTAACCTACTGCATTACAGTTCAATTTCTACCACATTAAAGACAAAAGGAGACTAGCAAAATCAATTTCGTTAAAAACGACAAGCCACGTTTACACTAAATCATGCATACGAACAACGTAAGTAATTTACTGCATTACAATGCATTTCCTACCGTATCACATACAAAAGCAAGAAAACACAATTAATTTTGTTAAAAACGGCAAGCCACGTTTATGCTATATCAAGCCCATGAACAACGTAAGTAACCTACTGCATTACAGTTCATTTCCAAAAACATCAAAGACAAAAAAAGGCAAGGAAAATCAATTTCGTTTAAAACGGCAAGCCACGTTTACACTAAATGATGCCCATGTACAACGTAAATAACCTACTGCATTACAGTGCATTTTCTACCACATCAAAGACAAAAGCAGGCAAGCAAAATCAATTTCGTTAAAAACAAAAAGCCACGTTTATACTAAATCATGCATAGGAACAACGTAAGTAACTTACGACATTACAAAGCATTTCCTACCGTATCACAGACCAAAGTAAGAAAACACAATCAATTTCGTTAAAAATGGCAAGCCACGTTTACACTAAATTATGCATATGAATAACTTAAGTAACCTACTGCATTACAGTTCATTTCCTACCACATCAAAGACAAAAGGAGGCAAGCAAAATCAATTTCGTTAAAAACGGCAAGCCACGTTTACACTAAATGATGCCCATGAAAAACGTAATAACTTACTGGATTACAGTTCATTTTCTACCACATCAAAGACAAAAGCAAGAAAACACAATCAATTTCGTTAAAAACGGCAAGCCACGTTTATACTAAATCATGCCCATGAACTACGTAAGTAACCTACTGCATTACAGTTCATTTCCTAAAACATCAAAGACAAAAGGAAGCAAGCAAAATCAATTTCATTAAAAACGGCATGCCACATTTACACTAAATGATGCCCATGAACAACGTAAGTAACCTAGTGCATTACAGTTCATTTTCTACCATATCAAAGACAATAGCAGGCAAGCAAAATCAATTTCATTAAAAACGGCAAGCTAAGTTTACACTAAATCATGCATATGAACAACGTAAGTAACTTACTGCATTCAATGCATTTCCTACCGCATCACAGACAAAAGCAAGAAAACACAATCAATTTCGTTAAAAACGGCAAGCCACGTTTATACTAAATCATGCCCATGAATAACGTAAGTAACCTACTGCATTACAGTTCATTTCCTTCCACGTCAAAGACAAAAGGAGCCAAGCAAAATCAATTTCTTTAAAAACGGCAAGCCACATTTACACTAAATCATTCCTATGAACAACGTACGTAACCTAATGCATTACAGTTCATTTCCTACCACATCAAAGACAAAAGAATGCATGCAAAATAAATTGCGTTAAAAACGGCAAGCTACATTTACACGAAATCATGCATATGAACAACGTAAGTAACCTACTGCATTACAATTCATTTCCTACCGCATCAAAGAGAAAAGAATACAAGCAAAATCAATTTCTTTAAAAACGACAAGCCATGTTTACACTAAATCATGCCCATGAACAACGTAAATAACCTACTGCATTACAGTCCATTTCCTACCACATCAAAGATAAAATTAGGTAAGCAAAATCAATTTTGTTAAAAATGGCAAGCCACGTTTGCACTAATTCATTCCTATGAACAACATAAGTAATCTACTACATTACAATTCATTTCCTACCACATCAAAGGCAAAAGAAGGCAAGCAAAATCAAATTCGTTAAAAACGGCAAGCCACGTTTACACTAAATTATGCATATGAACAACGTAAGTAACTACTGCATTACAATTCATATCCTACCCCATCACAGACAAAAGCAAGAAAACACAATCATTTTCAATTAAACGGCAAGCCACGTTTACACTAAATCATGCCCATGAACAACGTAAGTAACCTACTGCATTACAGTCCATTTCCTACCAAATCAAAGTCAAAAGGATGTAAGCAAAATTAGTTTCGTTAAAAAGGCAAGCCACATTTACACTAAATGATGCCCATGAACAACGTAAGTAACCTACTGCATTACAGTTCATTTTCTACCACATTAAAGACAAAAGCAGGCTAGCAAAATCAATTTTGTTAAAAACGGCAAGCCACGTTTACACTAAATCATACATATGAACAACGTAAGTAACATACTGCATTACAATTCATTTCCTACCGCATCACATACAAAAGCTAGAAAACACAATCAATTTTGTTAAAAACGGCAAGCCACGTTTACACTAAATGATGCCCATGAACAACGTAAGTAACCTACTGCATTACAGTTCATTTTCTACCACATCAAAGACAAAAGCAGGCAAGCAAAATCATTTTCGTTAAAAACAAAAAGCTACGTTTACACTAAATCATGCATATGAACAACGTAAGTAACTTACTGCATTACAATGCATTTCCTACCGTATCACAGACCAAAGCAAGATAACATAATCAATTTCATTAAAAACGGCAAGCCACATTTATACTAAATCATTCCCATGAACAACGTAAGTAACCTACTGCATTACAGTTCATTTCCTACCACATCAAAGACAAAAGGAGGCAAGCAAAATCAATTTCGTTAAAAAAGGCAAGCCACGTATACACTAAATCATGCCCATGAACAACCAAAGTAACCTACTACATTACAATTTATTTCCTACCACATCAAAGACAAAAGTAGGCAAGCAAAATCAATTCTGTTAAAAACGGCAAGCCACGTTTACACTAAATCCTGCTCATGAACAACGTAAGTAACCTACCGCATTACAGTTCATTTCCTACTACATCAAAGACAAAAAGAGACAAGCAAAATCAATTTCGTTAAAAACAGCAAGCCACGTTTACACTAAATGATGCCCATGAACAACATAAGTAACCTACTGCATTACTGTTAATTTTCTACCACATCAAAGACAAAAGCAAGAAAACACAATTAATTTTGTTAAAAACGGCAAGCCACATTTATACTAAATCATGCCCAAGAACAACGTAAGTAACCTACTGCATTACAATTCATTTCCTACCACATCAAAGATAAAAGAATACAAGCAAAATCAATTTTGTTAAAAAAAACCGGCATGTCCAACGATTACACTAACATGATAGCGCATAGAACAACGTAAGTAACCTATTGCATTACAGTTCCTTTTCTACCACATCAAAGACAAAAGCAGGCAAGCAAAATCAATTTCGTTAAAAACTGCAAGCCACATTCACACTAAATCATTCCTATGAACAACATACGTAACCTAATGCATTACAGTTCATTTCCTACGACATCAAAGACGAAAGAAGGCGTGCAAAATAAATTGCGTTAAAAATGGCAAGCTACGTTTACACGAAATCATGCATATGAACAACGTAAGTAACCTACTGCATTACAATTCATTTCCTACCATATCAAAGACAAAAGAATACAAGCAAAATCAATTTCTTTAAAAACGGAAGCCACGTTTACACTAAATCATGCCCATGAACAACGTAAATAACCTACTGCATTACAGTCCATTTCCTACCACATCAAAGACAAAAATAGGCAAGCAATCAATTTTGTTAAAAATGGCAAGCCACGTTTACATTAAATCATTCCTATGAACAACGTACGTAATCTACTGCATTACAATTCATTTTCTACCACATCAAAGACAAAAGAAGGCAAGCAAAATCAAATTCGTTAAAAACGGCAAGCCACGTTTACACTAAATTATGTATTTGAACAACGTAAGTAACTATTGCATTACAATTCATATCCTACCACATCACAGACAAAAGCAAGAAAACACAATCAATTTAAATTAAATGGCAAGCTACGTTTACACTAAATCATTCCCATGAACAACGTGAGTAACCTACTGCATTACAATCCATTTCCTACCACATCAAAGACAAAAGGAGGCAAGCAAAATCAATTTCGTTAAAAACGGCAGGCCACATTTACACTAAATGATGCCCATGAACAACGTAAGTAACCTACTGCATTACAATTCAGTTTCTACCACATTAAAGGCAAAAGGAGGGTAGCAAAATCAATTTCGTTAAAAATGGCAAGCCACGTTTAAACTAAATCATGCATATGAACAACGTAAGTAATTTACTGCATTACAATGCATTTCCTACCACATCACATACAAAAGCAAGAAAACACAGTCAATTTCATTAAAAACGGCAAGCCACGTTTATAATAAATCAAGCCCATGAACAACGTAAGTAACCTACTGCATTACAGTTCATTTCCAAAAACATCAAAGACAAAAGAAGGCAAGCAAAATCAATTTTGTTAAAAACGGCTAGCCACGTTTACACTAAATGATGCCTATGAACAACGTAAGTAACCTACTGCATTACAGTTCATTTTCGACCAGATCAAAGACAAAAGCAAGCAAGCAAAATCAATTTTGTTAAAAACGAGAAGCCACGTTAACACTAAATCATGCATATAAACAACGTAAGTAACTTACTGCGTTACAATGCATTTCCTACCGTATCACAGACCAAAGCAAGAAAACATAATAAATTTCGGTTAAAGCGCATGCCACTTTAAATACGTAAATCATAGCCCATGAAACAACGTAAGGTAACCTACTGCATTACAGTTCTTATTCCTACCACAACAAACCAAAAGGAAGCAAAGCAAAACCAATTTCGTTAAAAACAACAAGCTACATCTACACTAAATGATGCCCATAAACAACGTAAGTAACCTACTGCATTACAGTTCAGTTTCTACCACATTAAAGACAAAAGGAGACTAGAAAAATCTATTTCGTTAAAAACGGCAAGCCACGTCTACACTAAATCATGCATATGAACAATGTAAGTAATTTACTGCATTACAATGCATTTTCTACCGCATCACATACAAAAGCAAGAAAACACAATCAATTTCGTTAAAAACGGCAAGCCACGTTTATGCTAAATCAAGCCCATGAACAACGTAAGTAACCTACTGTATTACAGTTCATTTCCAAAAACATCAAAGACAAAAAAGGCAAGAAAAATCAATTTCGTTAAAAACGGCAAGCCACGTTTACACTAAATGATGCCCATGAACAACGTAAGTAACCTACTGCATTATAGTTCATTTTCTACCTCATCAAAGACAAAAGCAGGGAAGCAAAATAAATTTCGTTAAAAACAAAAAGACACGTTTACACTAAATCATGCATATCAACAACGTAAGTAACTTACTGCATTACAATGCATTTCCTACCGCATCACATACAAAAGCAAGAAAACACAATCAATTTCGTTAAAAACGGCAACCCACGTTTATACTAAATCAAGCCCATGAACAACGTAAGTAACCTACAGCATTACAGTTCATTTCCAAAAACATCAAAGACAAAAAAGGCAAGGAAAATCAATTTCGTTAAAAACGGCAAGCCACGTTTACACTAAATGATGCCCATGAACAACGTAAGTAACCTACTGCATTACTGTTCAGTTTCTACCACATTAAAGACAAAAGGAGGGTAGCAAAATCAATTTCGTTAAAAAGGCAAGCCACGTTTACACTAAATCATACATATGAACAACGTAAGTAATTTACTGCATTACAATGCATTTCCTACCGCATCACATACAAAAGCAAGAAAACACAATCCATTTCGTTAAAAATGACAAGCCACGTTTATAATAAATCAATCCCATGAACAACGTAAGTAACCTACTGCATTACAGTTTATTTCCAAAAACATCAAAGACAAAAGAAGGCATGTAAAATCAATTTTGTTAAATACGGCAAGCCACATTTACACTAAATGATGCCTATGAACAACGTAAGTAACCTACTGCATTACAGTTCATTTTCTACCAAATCAAAGACAAAAGCAGGCAAGCAAAATCAATTTCGTTAAAAACGAGAAGCCACGTTTATACTAAATCTTGCATATGAACAACGTAAGTAACTTACAGCGTTACAATGCATTTCCTACCGTATCATAGACCAAAGAAAGAAAACACAATAAATTTCGTTAAAAACGGCATGCCACGTTTATACTAAATCATGCCCATGAACAACGTAAGTAACCTACTGCATTACAGTTCATTTCCTACCACATCAAAGACAAAAGGAGGCAAGCAAAATCAATTTCGTTAAAAACGATAAGCCACATTTACACTAAATCATTCCTATGAACAACGTAAGTAACCTAATGCATTAAAGTTCATTTCCTACCACATCAAAGAGAAAAGAAGGCACGCAAAATAAATTTCGTTAAAAACGACAAGCCACATTTACACTAAATCATTCCTATGAACAACGTACGTAACCTAATGCATTACAGTTCATTTCCTACCACATCAAAGACAAAAGAATACAAGTAAAATCAATTTCTTTAAAAACGACAAGCCATTTTTGCACTAAATTTTGCCCATGAACAACGTAAATAACCTACTGTATTACAGTCCATTTCCTACCACATCAAAGGCAAAAATAGACAAGCAAAATTTATTTTGTTAAAAATGGCAAGCCACGTTTACAGTAAATCATTCCTATGAACAACGTAAGTAATCTACTGCATTACAATTCATTTCTGACCACATCAAAGACAAAAGAAGGCAAGTAACATCAAATTCGTTAAAAATGGAAAGCCACGTTTACACTAAATGATGCCCATGAACAACGTAAGTAACCTACTGCATTACAGTTCAATTTCTACCACATTAAAGACACAAGGAGACTAGCAAAATCAATTTCGTTAAAAACGACAAGCCACGTTTACACTAAATCATGCATATGAACAACGTAAGTAATTTACTGCATTACAATGCATTTCCTACCATATCACATACAAAAGCAAGAAAACACAATCAATTTCGTTAAAAACGGCAAGCCACGTTTATGCTAAATCAAGCCCATGAACAACGTAAGTAACCTACTGCATTACAGTTCATTTCCAAAAACATCAAAGACAAAAAAAGGCAAGCAAAATCAATTTCGTTAAAAACGGCAAGCCACGTTTACACTAAATGATGCTCATGAACAACGTAAATAACCTACTGCATTACAGTGCATTTTCTACTACATCAAAGTCAAAAGCAGGCAAGCAAAATTAATTTCGTTAAAAACGGCATGCCACGTTTACACTAAATGATGCCCATGAACAATGTAAGTAACCTACTGCATTACAGTGCATTTTCTACCAAATCAAAGACAAAAGCAGGCAAGCAAAATCAATTTCGTTAAAAACGGAAATCAACGTTTACACTAAATCATGCATATGAACAACGTAAGTAACTTACTGCATTCAATGCTTTTCCTACCGCATCAGAGAGAAAAGCAAGAAAACACAATCAATTTCGTTAAAAACGGCAAGCCACAATTATACTAAATCATGCCCATGAACAACGTAAGTAGCCTATCGCATTATAGTCAAGCCACATTTACACTAAATCATTCCTATGAACAACGTACGTAACCTAATGCATTACAGTTCATTTCCTACCCCATCAAAGACGAAAGAAGGCATGCAAAATAAATTGCGTTAAAAACGGCAAGCTACGTTTACATGAAATCATGCATATGAACAATGTAAGTAACCTACAGCATTACAATTCATTTCCTACCACATTAAAGACAAAAGAATACAAGCAAAATCAATTTCTTTAAAAACGGCAAGCCACGTTTACAATAAATCATGCCCATGAACAATGTAAATAACCTACTGCATTATAATCCATTTCCTACCACATCAAAGATAAAAATAGGCAAGCAAAATCAATTTTGTTAAAAATGGCAAGCCACGTTTACACTAAATCATTCCTATGAACAACGTAAGTAATCTACTGCATTACAATTCATTTCCTACCACATCAAAGACAAAAGAAGGCAAGCAAAATCAAATTCGTTAAAAACAGCAAGCCACGTTTACACTAAATTATGCAAGAACAACGTAAGTAACTACTGCATTACAATTCATATCCTACCACATCAAAGACAAAAGCAAGAAAACACAATCAATTTCAATTAAACGGCAAGCTACGTTTACACTAAATCATGCCCATGAACAACGTAAGTAACCTACTGCATTACAGTCTATTTCCTACCACATCAAAGATAAAAGTAGGCAAGCAAAATCAATTTCGTTAAAAACGGCAAGCCACGTTTACACTAAATCATGACCATGAACAACGTAAGTAACCTACTGCATTATAGTTCATTTCCTACCACATCAAAGACAAAAGGAGGCAAGCAAAGTCAATTTCGTTAAAACGGCAAGCCACATTTACACTAAATCATTCCTATGAACAATGTAAGTAACCTACTGCATTATAGTTCATTTCCTACCACATCAAAGACAAAAGCAAGCAAGCACAATCAATTTCGTTAAAAACGGCAAGCCACATTTACACTAAATCATTCCTATAACGTAAGTAACCTACTGCAATACCAATCAATCCCTACCATATCATGTGCAAAAGCAAAGAAAAACAATCAATTTTGTTTAAACCTGCAAGCCACATTTACACTAAATCATGCCTATGAACAACGTAAGTAACCTACTGCATTACAGTTTATTTCCTACCACATCAAAGATAAAAGTAGGCAAACAAAATCAATTTCATTGAAAATGGCAAGCCACATTTACACTAAATCATTCCTATGAACAACGTAAGTAACCTACTTTATTACAATTCATTTCCTACCACATCAAAGACAAAATCTAAGTAATAAAAAAAAAGGAAATAAAAAATGAGAACTAAATAAAAAGAGGGTATAGAAATAAAATAAGATATAAAAAAAAAAAAAATAAAAAAAAACACATAAAAATTAACCACCTCTACACGAAAATAATCACCAATGAAGCATGAAGTCACACGCTAACACCTTCAGTCCAACATCAAAAGCACCCCACACAACCGGCACAACATAACCACACCTACTCACCCCCCCTCTCTCCCAGACCACCGCTCAACCGCCCGCCGGAATCTACCCCCTTACACCCCCCAACCCTCTTCGCCACTCTTCCCCACAATCCCCCCCCCCCCCCTCTCCACCACCCCCCCACCACCGAACCTCCACTCCACCTCCCACCCACGCGTCTACTCACCCGCACCCCACCCACCCCCCCCTACCCACCACCCCTCCTCTCCCCCCGCCCTCCAACCATCGGCACACCCGCCCCCCTCCCCCCCCCCCACTCTTCTCGCATCCCCTATCCCCCACCCACTGCTCCCTCCCTTCTTGGTACACAACCACCACTCCCTACCCCACAAAACTAAACACACTGCCCTCCCCGATTACCCAACCACTCCACAATCCCCAACTAACAAACCTCCAGCAATCCAATACATTACCTACCACATCAAAGACACAAACAAGTTCATGCAAAACAATTTACATAAAGACCGACAAGCCACGTTAAACACTAAATCACGCTCATAACAATGTAAGTTAACCTAGTGCACTTTACAGTTCCATTTCCTACACCTCAAAGACAAAAGTAGGCAAGCAAATCAATTTCGTTAAAAACGGCAAGCCACGTTTACACTAAGTCATGCTCATGAACAATGTAAGTAACCTACTGCATTACAGTTCATTTCCTACCACATCAAAGACAAAAGGAGGCAAGCAAAATCAATTTCGTTAAAAACAGCATGCCACGTTTACACTAAATGATGCCCATGAACAACGTAAGTAACCTACTGCATTACAGTTAATTTTCTACCACATCAAATACAAAAGCAAGAAAACACAATTAATTTTGTTAAAAACGGCAAGCCACGTTTATACTAAATCATACCCATGAACAACATAAGTAACCTACTGCATTACAATTCATTTCCTAAAACATCAAAGACAAAAGGAGCCAAGCAAAATCAATTTCGTTAAAACCGGCATGCCACGTTTACACTAAATGATGCTCATGAATAACGTAAGTAACCTATTGCATTACAGTTCCTTTTCTACCACATCAATGACAAAAACAGGCAAGCAAAATCAATTTCCTTAAAAACTACAAGCCACATTCATACTAAATCATTCCTATGAACAACATACGTAACCTAATGCATTACAGTTCATTTCCTACCACATCAAAGACGAAAGAAGGCATGCAAAATAAATTGCGTTAAAAATGGCAAGCTATGTTTACACGAAATCATGCATATGAACAACGTAAGTAACCTACTGCATTACAATTCATTTCCTACCACATCAAAGACAAAAGAATACAAGCAAAATCAATTTCTTTAAAAACAGAAGCCACGTTTACACTAAATCATGCCCATAAACAACAAAAATAACGTACTACATTACAGTCCATTTCCTACCACATCAAAGACAAAAATAGGCAAGCAAAATCAATTTTGTTAAAAATGGCAAGTCACGTTTACATTAAATCATTCCTATGAACAACGTAAGTAATCTACTGCATTACAATTCATTTTCTACCACATCAAAGACAAAAGAAGTCAAGCAAAATCAAATTCGTTAAAAACGGCAAGCCACGTTTACACTAAATTATGCATTTGAACAACGTAAGTAACTATTGCATTACAATTCATATACTACCACATCATAGACAAAAGCAAGAAAACACAATCAATTTCAATTAAATGGCTAGCTACATTTACACTATATCATTCCCATGAACAACGTAAGTAACCTACTGCATTACAGTCTATTTCCTACCACATCAAAGACAAAAGGAGGCAAGCAAAATCAATTTCGTTAAAAACGGCAGGCCACATTTACACTAAATGATGCCCATGAACCACGTAAGTAACCTATATGAACAACGTAAAAACCTACTGCATTACAGTTCATTTCCTACCACATCACAGACAAAAGAAGGCAAGCAAAATCAATTTCTTAAAAAAAGGCAAACCATGTTTACACTAAATCATGCATATGAACAACGTAAGTAACCTATTGCATTACAATTCATTTCCAATCACATCACATTCAAAAGCAAGAAAACACAATCAATTTCATTAAAAGCGACAAGCCACGTTTACACAAAATCATGCATATGAACAACGTAAGTAACCTACTGCATTACAGTTCATTTCCTACCACATCAAAGACAAAAGTAGGCAAGCAAAATCAATTTCGTTAAAAACGGCAAGCCACGTTTACACTAAATCATGCTCATGAACAACGTAAGTAACCTACTGCATTACAGTTCATTTCCTACCACATCAAAGACAAAAGGAGGCAAGCAAAATCAATTTCATTAAAAACGGCAAGCCACATTTACACTAAATGATGCCCATGAACAACGTAAGTAACCTACTGCATTACAGTTCATTTTCTACCACATCAAAGACAAAAGCAGGCAAGCAAAATCAATTTCGTTAAAAATGGCAACCCACGTTTACACTAAATCATGCATATGAACAACGTAAGTAACTTACTGCATTACAATGCATTTCCTACCACATCACATACAAAAGCAAGAAAACACAATCAATTTTGTTAAAAACGGCAAGCCACGTTTATACTAAATCATGCCCATGAACAACGTAAGTAACCTACTGCATTACAGTTCATTTCCAAAAACATCAAAGACAAAAGAAGGCAAGCAAAATCAATTTCGTTAAAAACGGCAAGCCACGTTTACACTAAATTATGCCCATGAACAACGTAAGTAACCTACTGCATTACAGTTCATTTTCTACCACATCAAAGACAAAAGCCGGCAAGCAAAATCAATTTTGTTAAAAACGAAAAGCCACGTTTACACTAAATCATGCATATGAACAACGTAAGTAACTTACTGCATTACAATGCATTTCCTACCGTATCACAGACCAAAGCAAGAAAACACAATCAATTTCGTTAAAAACGGCAAGCCACGTTTATACTAAATCATGCCCATGAACAACGTAAGTAACCTACTGCATTACAGTTCATTTCCTACCACATCAAAGACAAAAGGAGGCAAGCAAAATCAATTTGGTTAAAAACGGCAAGCCACATTTACACTAAATCATTTCTATGAACAACGTAAGTAACCTAATGCATTACAGTTCATTTCCTACCACATCAAAGAGAAAAGAAGGCATGCAAAATAATTTTCGTTAAAAACGGCAAACCACGTTTACACGAAATCATGCATATGAACAACGTAAGTAACCTACTGCATTACAATTCATTTCCTACCACATCAAAGACAAAAGTAGGCAAGCAAAATCAATTTCTTTAAAAATAATACTTACTGCATTAACATTTCAAAACAACTGCATCATATTGTAAATTTAGTGCATTATAGTCATAAAGTCTCATTGAGACATTTTATCAAACACCTTGTATGCAACTTTCCTAAACATGTTGTGTATCTATTTTTCCTACATTTTGTTCTAGATCTAGAAGAAAACATGATGTAGTTTGAATCAAACTCTAAACATAACATACTTAAATAAATAAAAACACAAAGACCAAACATTAAGTGCTTGAATTATGATCTTACTTTCTTTAACTCTTACCAAAATAGTAACAAATCGACAAAAACCAAAATAGAAACCTACTGCATTACAGGCATTACTCTACCACATCATAGGGATTACTCTACCACATTTTAAACTAAAATAATCTCTATGAACAACCTTAAAAACCTACTGCATCATTACTATAATATCACATAAACTTATAAACCTACTGCATTACAGTTATTATTATACCACATCACAGACGAAACCTATTGCATTACAGTCATTATTATACCACATAACAGACGAAATAATCTCTATGAACAACCTTATAAACCTACTGCATTACAGTCACTATTAAACCACATCACAGACGAAATTATCTATATAAAAACGTCAAACCATAATTTAGACTAAATCACCTCTATGAACAACTTCAGAAACCTACTGCATTACAGGAATTATTCTACAACATGACAAACATGTCCATACAAACACAACTGATTTTGGAAAAAAAATGTCAAGCCACATTTTAAACTAAATCATCTCTATGAACAACATTAGAAACCTACTACATTACAGGCATTATTATACCACATGACAAACAAGAGCATATAAACACAGTCGATTTTTGAAAAAACGTCAAGCCACATTTTAGACTAAATCACTTCTATGAATAACCAAAGAAACCTACTGCATTACAGGCATTACTCTACCACATCACAGGGATTACTCTACCACATTTTAGACTAAAATAATCTTTATGAACAACCTTAGAAACCTACTGCATCATTACAATAATTTCACATAAACTTATAAACCTACTGCATTACAGTCATTATTATACCACATCACAGTTAAAATAACCAAACATACAAACATAAATAACCTACTACATCACAGGTAAAATGAAAACCTACTGCATCATAATATGATATACAACTGCATCAGCATTCAAAACAACTGCATCATAGTTATAAATTCTAGTTGAGACATTTTATCAAACATTTTGTATGCAACTTTCTAAAAAACCTTTTTATATATTTTTTTCTACATTTTGTTCCACATCTAGATATAAACATGATGTATGTTTGAATCAAACCCTGAATATAACATAGTTAGATCAATAACAACACAAAAATCTATGCGGTGACAAATTCTTATTCAAAAATATACTTACAATGTGGTTTAAGATCTGGTAGGTTTGTCCTCACTATCGTTAATGCAATAAATTGACAGGTTCGTATTCATAATCGTTCAGGTCGTAATGTTTTCGAATGGTTATTCAAACCCTAATAAATTGATGGATTAACCATCGTCGATGTAGTAGGGTTCGTCGATGATGATGATGATTAATTCTTGATTAATTAAGATTTAGGAATGAAATAATGAGGGTTTGTCTATGATGTAGTGTGTGTTTTTTAGATACATTTTTTGGTTAGAAATGAATGGTCTGGAGGACTGGAACGTGATTTCTGTAAATTACACTATTATACAATTGCCCCTAAAGTTTGCTTTATTTACGAAAATGCGACCGCCCTTTTTCATTTGGTCAGATCTGGTCAAATATGATCCAATGGTTGAGATCTTCTCCTACCCTTTTTATTTTAACACCTTTTTTATTATAACCCTACCGTGTGTGTATATATATATATATATATATATATATATATATATATATATATATATATATATATATAATATATAATATATATATATATATTATATATATATATATCTAATATAGAATAAAGATAGCTTGCTAACGAAATGTGTTAATCCTTTTATTTTAAGTGTGAATTAAATATATGATTAAATCCTTATTGATGAATCAATACCTTTCAAATAAATTATTTTCTCACAACGTTGGTTTTTATTGAAAACAATTTTTGTCAAGATATCGATAACTAAATTAATGCCTAATTATTCTTACGGCTTTTGCCCGCTCGAATAATCAAAACACTAATCTAAGTAATCCAAAAATCATTAATCAATATTTCCACTTTTGTAATCACACTTAATTCACTAAACAATTAATCACTTAACAAGCATATATAAAATCTACCCACTAAGCATACTAATCAACAAATAAGCACACATAATCATTTCAAGCTAAATAAATCTAAACTACTAGTATTGAAAAGAGAAAGAAGATAGAACCGAATGATGAACCGAATCAAATATAAAACCACCTGATAACATAAACAAGGCAAAATGCAAAGTTTATTTCTCTATTAGTTTTTAATTACTTATTAGATGATAAAGTTTTGAACTTTATACACCAATAAGCCAGTAAACTCTTAATAAAGCTCTACACTTAGAAAATAAGCTAGTTTATGTAACCCTTAAGCTCCATGCCAATGAGTAGAATGATTCCATCAACACAAATCAAACAAGAGTTAAAATGAACAATTATAATAATAAGCTAGGAATTAAAACTAAAGTAATTAAACTATTTGCAAATAAGCTAAACCAAGCTAAGTTGTAACCAAAAAGAGCTTAAGTGAATAAGCTGAGACAAAAAGGCCCCGTACAACAACTATTATGGTTTCGTATAAAAGCTTAAAAAGCAATTAAGCAAAACTAATAAGCAAATCGAATAAGCTATGAAATAGCTTATTCGAATACTATAAGATAAAATAGTAGCTTAGATAAGCTAGATTTACTCCTAATAAACTCTAAATCGAATAAGCTAGGATAAGCTTATCTGAGTCTAATA
This sequence comes from Tanacetum coccineum, assembly GCA_026074375.1. NCBI lineage: Eukaryota > Viridiplantae > Streptophyta > Magnoliopsida > Asterales > Asteraceae > Tanacetum > Tanacetum coccineum. Next base: position 143,525 of record BQNB010000264.1, on the reverse strand, counting down.
AGATAAGAGATGGAACTAAATAAGATAGAATAGCTTATTCAAACAAAGAAACGGAATATAGAAGAAAAGGAATAAGCTGAAGTTTATTTATGCTAATATAAGCTAGATCCGAACCGAAATAAGCTAAAGAAAAGAAAAGAAAAGAAAAGATTAAGCCAAGAGACAATAAGCACTAGGTAACATTACCACAAATCTTCATCTTTCATTAAAGCAATAAGCAAGTACAATAAGCAATAATCTGTAAAAAGCTTTTACAAAAGATCATAAATAAGCTAAACTACATAAGCTAAAATTTGAGAGAGAATTAAACTATCTAAAAACCTACACTACTCTAATAATCCCAAAGAGCTGATGCCCCCTTTCTTAAATAACCAAAATTCAGGGGTATAATTGTAAATCATGTGAGGGAGCGGGGTTTAACAAATTTTCTAGGAAACCCACATTTATGCCAATGATTTCTTGGGAAAAATGCCACCTTGTACTGACCTCAAATATACAGCCCGGTCCACCAATGGATTGCCACCATGTGGGCTTCTAGATGGATCTATATTAGCTCGATTTGTATGAGTTGTACTACTCGTCCCTACCTTTTGCTTGAATCTTGCAAATGTTAACATTAACAGAACCATGTGTCAGAACCTGATTTGCCAATAAAGGATAGTGGGTAAGAGTGGACTTGGTAACTTGCCCTATTAAATTAATTTAGGGGCGTGAGGTGCACTCTCCAAATTACACAGCTAATATCAAATTGATATATTAATGTATATGTTGGGCCTATGTTTTGCAAATCATTTGCTGGGCTGAGGTTTTCACTTCTTCATTTCTTTATTCTTGGGTCGGTTAACCACCTATTTGCTGGGCTGAGCACTCTTTACTTGGGCTGAGATTTGATTAACATGAGGTTGAGGTTATCTAATTAGTATGGGTCGGTCCGCCACATATAAATGGAGTCGGGCCGACCTAATGAGAGATTAAAGCGCCGTCAGACTCGAATTTTTGTGCTCTTTCTAATGGCATGCTCGGGAAATATTTCCGACCTCGTCTTGACTTCGAATAATAAGTAAACTTGATCGAATCAAACCCGAAAATTCTCGTTTTTGCTTTGTTTTCAATCCTTAGTACCTGCAAGACATAAAAACACAATACAAACATATTTGCAATATAATTATCTATATTCTAGTGTTTTTAGTCCGATTAATAGTGTTTTCTGGGATATAAATGTTGTGTGTTTTAGCACACATCATCCTAACCCTTGGTTAAACTCGAATGAGGATGTGATCGAACACACATGTCTATTCCGTCGTTACAGCCATGTATGTGTGATTTAGCTGGCTTGTTGGTGTGGTACTTTTGGTGAAAGATTGATAGAATGATCAACCCTAAGCCTTATAATAAAACCCATTTTACCTTTATAAACTTGTTACTACTTAGCTTTAGTGCTGGAGATGTGTATCCTTTCTAAGCCTATGATAGAATACTCATCACGAACGAGCAATTGAGAGAATTAGTTACATGTTACCACATAGATTAGTTGAGTAATTTGAGTGTTTTCATCTACCTATTTCGTGAGGTGTTTGGTTGTGTACTTGTAATAGATCAAATAAATGCTTAAATGGAAAAATCCTTAGGGATACATTTTCATAAACTTCTAAAGGCTACTTGAGGACAAGTAGGATTCAAGTGGAGGGATATTTGATGACATCAAATAACGTTACTTTTATACATCATTTATCCCATGTAAATAACCTATATATAATTATTGCAAAGAATGTTTACATAATTGTTTATTTGAGAATTGCATAATTTAGATACTTGGGAAGATTAGCAAAACGCAACCATTTTGGACTTAAATGAAGACATTTGAAGATTACACCGTTCTGAAATTCCAATAACCCGTATCCTCAAGAAGATACAGCTATTATCCCACTTTCACATAAGACCAACTAAGGATCAGATCAAAACGCCCTATCCAGAGAAGAGCCAATTACGCCATATTCAAGTTATGGAATATAAAAATCTAAGATATTGAACTGTCCATACTCCGAAGAAAACCCTCAAATACGAAGTATCGAATACATTCGATACATCGTATCGACCGAATTCCAGACCTTATAAATAGAAAACCGAAAAACGGGTTTTCAATATCTAACATCAATTTTTGATACCTAAACCATAAAAGATATTCGATTTTAGAAGAGAAGAAGACAGAAGAGTGTTACAAGAACGATTAATTTCGCATGAGAATGAACGTGGGATTCTCTCTTCACCTTGACTGCTTTACCGTTATTTTTTGTATCATTCTTAACTCGGTTAGTTTTACCTGGCCTGCGTAAATATTATAGTTTATTGATTATAACTTTGAAAGGCTAATACCTTCGGTCTTACCATTATTATTAACTTAATGTTTGATTTTTATCTCGATTGCTTAATTTATGTTGATTTCTTTTTTATGTTTATCGATTTATACTTCTGTTTTACTCTGTATACGCCTATCATTCACGTGGATCTATGATATGACCAAGTAATCTAGATGTCCGGATGCTCTCCATATAATAATTTTATAACATCTAAACCAATAGGATCCAAATAATTAACCTATCTTTTGCCCTTAGATTATGACTAATTGGACCAAGCAGGTGGACCCTTAGGGATCTACAGAGTACGTCTCAATTAATGTAAGAGACTGTTTAATGGACTACCTTAAGTATGATTGCCTTTAAGCAGTAAGTGGTGAAAGGTCCCTATATCTAGGTTTCAACATGATCACCATCGCCATTGCTTTAATCCCTAAAATAGATTATAATCAGCAAATAAGGATGCTTTATGCGGATACGTTTAATTGTGATAGAATTCTTCGTATCTGGGTCTTAGGAAAAAGTATCGCCTAAGTCTTAAGAATGATATGCCACCTTGAGATAAGTAATCATTGCACTAAATAAACAAACCAATGTTCTGATTGGATTAATAATGGTTAATACAATTTTCTTATATTTGGCTATACCGCTCTTTTAATTTGCTTGCGTGTGTTTTAGTGTCTTAAGTTGATTTTAGTCACCACAAAACCCGTGCCAGTCTCTCAGGCTAAAAACCCTCCTTATCCGTTAGATTTAGGATTAGCATAGGTTTAACATAGAATAGAATTAACTTAGTTTAGATAAGCAAAATATTAATTAATTGAAAGATTGTTTCTCGCTCTTAGTGATCGACACCCTACTTACCACGAAACTCCCATCTGACTGGGTGCATTGCCCGTTAAAGTGTTGTTTTTTGTTAAGTCGATAAAATATAGATTTAAAACTTGAAACATAAATTATAACCACACAACGACACATCACACAACTCCCTCATTAAATGTTCTGAGGTAAACCATCTCATTGGTTGTTCTCGCCCAAACCCAAAGTCACTTTAGAAACAGAGTAGCCAACACATCTAGTCCTCATTTTATCTCACTCACAAAAAATCATCATTGTCTCTGAAACTTACAGTTTGTCTTCCTAAATTTTTATACATATACAAACTAGTTCTCATAGTTTATATGTTCCAACAAGAAAATGGCTCCACCCTTATGGAAAAAACACCAGGTTTTGCTACAACAAACAGATATGCAAATGTATGAGGAAGTCGAACGCATGTACCGTTAGCTTTGACCTTGAAAAGTTGTTTTTCCTTAATTTTTATCATTGATTAAAGACTAATTTTAACACTTTAAGTAGTTTTAGTTATAAAAAATAGATGAAGTTTGATTTTTTTATTCTTATCTCCAGGTTACCAACCAGGTCAGTTTTCACTCTGTATCCACCATGGTCGATCATTTTGGAAGTTTCCAAACCGTGAATATGAGGAGGTAAAACTGATATGTTTGATTTTGTGGATATATACTATTTTTATGTTCATGAGTTGGATGCCATGATGTTACAGTTAGGGTATGATGGTGTAGACAAACCTATGTACTACAATTAATTGAGACCAATGACTGATTTAGATGTGGGTTTGTTAGCCTTGGGTTCAAATGAGGATGTGCATAGGTTGAGTTGCCTGATTTGTAATTTTAAAGTGATAGAAGTGTTCATAGAACATGGAATCACTAAGCTCAACTGTTATTACATGTTAAAATCCCATATAAGAACCACAGTAGAGGAATATCAGGAGGACATGGGAGTTGAAGCATCTAGTGCATCACCTAAGAAAAATGAGTTGTTGATGCTTGAGTGGAATGACAACTATAAAGAGAACGACATCTGATGCGTTATTTGTTTTAAATAATTTTTACAAGTTTTAAATTTATAAAACTCGTTTACCGATGTCTGCACGCACTAACGGGCAGAGAACCCGGTCGTATGTAGTGCAGCACTTGGTAATTCAGAGGTCGTCCCAAGAGCTAAGTTATATTAGTTTTAATTTGATTATGTCACGTTTTGAAAATGGTTTGGAATTGATTTGAAATCTTAACAAGAAAATAAATCGCGAAAAGTAAATGAGATAGAAGTGATCAAGGAGAAGGACGGCGTCGCGGTCCGTAAGTAGTGGCAGAAGGACTAGGTAATGATCATAGTGTCGACGTCCCAAGAGAGCTAAGTTATAATTAGTTTAAATTTGATTATGCTCACAATAGTTTTGAAAATGGTTTGGGAATTGAATTGAGAAATCTTAAAACACAAGAAAATGCAAATCGGCGAAAAAGAAAACTAGATGATAGAAGTGATCAACAAAGGAGATAAGCGTTGGCTAGCCTAGTTATTTCAATTTCATATCTAATGTTTATGGACAATACATGTATTTTTACCTGTGGTCAATGTGTAAATATCTAGTTTATTATGGTTCAAAATATCAACAAAAAAAAAAAACCCCAAGCGGATCAGATCAACAACACCCGCGATGTTGGATTGGATTTTTGGGGCCGTTGAAGGGTCTGCCCTATAACTTTATGCGAACGCCCTTTCCGTTGGCTAGAATCCCCTTGCAAAAGTCACAAATGGAAAAAGGCAGGAGTAGGGAAAGCTCCAAGTTAACTGAATGACTCTCCCACCCCACCCCCCCCCCCATCAATCCCCCCCACCTCGTGCCAAAAAATTTGACGCAACATATAGGGCCCGGAAATATGTCCGTTTCGGGGGTTTTATAGATTACGAGAATGGTGAACATTCATAATACAGAAAGACATGCAGACTTCCTTGCTACATCAACACCCAATAACTAAGACTAAACTAACATACATCTAAACTTCTACCCAAGTTCCTTGAAAAGCAAAGTTTAATCATATGTTTCACAAACTCCAAAACTCAACCATCCATTTATCCATTATTTAGTAATTCTAATTTATTTACTATTTTTTTTTCTCTGTGTTTTTTTTTTTTGCATCACCATCTACCAATACATAACAATCATACAACATCGATCGTAAAGGATTTTACAATCAAACACGAAAAAAACCACAAAAAAACCAATCAAAAACAACTCTGCGATATTCTATTTAATCTTGTGTTTTTTTTTCTGCCGAATTCAAATCTTGAAAAGTAAGCAATACAGTCTAACCTGACCATAGTGCAATACCTTTTTTTCTTTTTTTTGTGTAACATTTTAATTTCAAAATAAAGAATGTATCTTGTTTTCTTTCCTTCTCTCTGTTTCTTATTCTGTTTCCTTGTTTATCTCTTCCTTCCTAATCTTTTTCTTTCCTCTTTCCCATCTTTTCTGTGTATTCCTACTTCTCGCTTCTTTCTACATCTTCTTTCCTTTACTTTCTATTTTCTTCTTTTCTTTTCTACAGAGCACTTAAATAATTTTTAATCATTCTGTAACATTTCTGAATAACTTCATAACGATATACAATCACATTTTAATAACTATAACAATAACAAAAAAAACCACACAGTGCTGTAGGAACCCTAAATACTAAATAATTGAAACACATGGAAACAAAAAACTAAATAGGCAACAAACTTAGGTTGTGTTTACATTTTTTTTTGATTTGTGTTTGCATGTCTGTTATCTATATAGTTATTAACATTATCCTTTATCTTAATTTCTTTCATTTCCTATTATGTACTCTTTCTGAGTTATCATTATACATTAGCATAACTTTAATCTCATTCCTTAAAATGTTCTTTTTTGATAGTCTATCTCACTCTACATTATTTCCTTTTTGGCATCTTATGTTGTGTTTTATGTTTTTTTTCCAATTGTCTTCTGCTCTTTACTTCTTTAATTTCTTTTATCTATATAAATTGCCCACTTTCTGGATTTCTTGAATTCTTACTTTGTCTTTATCTATTTCAAAGCTTAATATGTTCTCTTTTTGCTTTTACTTGTATTTCTTTTCTTTTTCTTTTTTATGCTTTTTATTCCTTCTTACTTTGCTCTCTTTTAGTTTATTGAATTGTTGCTTGTTCTAGATCAAATCACTTTCCTACTCACCTTTATCTTAACTTATCTTAACTATCAATGAAAAATAGATTCACTTTTTTTAACTAATTCTAGCTCAATAGTACACGACAAGGATATACTCTTGAGACTTTTTCTCTTTATTTCATTTGGTTCTTCTTTGTTAAAACCTTTGTTAATTTCTTTATTATATAGTTCATTTGCGTAAATTCTTTCTTTAATCCCATTTGGAATTTGATAATTCTCACATGACTCAAACTCCTCTAGCCTACTTGCCCTATATGCACATCAATCTGAGTAAGTTGCTTTTCTTGACGCATGCTACTTTCCAACTTCCAGCAATCCTCTTATTGTTCCTTCTAATAGCTTTTTCCCTTATGTTCCTTAATTCAGTCTGATTGTTACTTCTGACTTATGTTATCTTACTTCTTTATTCTTTCTATCTTATCCTTCTTTCTTTTTTCTATGATTCTTGTTTTCACAATTCTCTTGCCTTGTTGCGATGTTCTTTTTTCTTATTTTCAAGCATTGACATATACACTCGGCTTATCCATTCTTTAGTGTCAACACACAACATTTAGGGTTGTAGTACTTTGAGTTGATGGTTTACTTCTTTTTTTCTTTGATTCTAAGTAGTTCCGCTTGCTTGAGTTTCTTGTTCATTAGTATCTTAGAAGAACTACTTTCAAGTTTTTCTTATACACTCCCTCATTCTTAGCAAAAATGTGTACCTACTACAACATTACATATCATATATAACCTAAATTCGATTATAAACTACTAATATTCTAGTATACATTCCTTATAACGTTCAATACGATGCACACCCTCCTTCCACGGTTCTACTAAAATCTTGAATACCATCATAGATATTCCCCTAAAGAAAATACTACACATGTGCATTCCATACTAAACATATACTACACTTAAACAATAACTACCATTTCTCAACCATCTGTGTTAGTCTTTTTGATGTACTCCATTAACATCTAATCACTTCCCTTCAATTTTTTCCATCCAAGTCTCTTATTGGTGTTGTTCTGTTCTTTTCTTATCTTGAAAATCCCTAAAGCCCCTAACCATCGCTCACACCATTACAATCCACCCCCCATCTTCCTTAAAAAAACTTCCAAACTACCCCACTCTAATCGACCTCCTATACTAAAACCCCTACACCCCTACCACCACTTTCCCGTTACTATTATTACAAGTGAAACCTATTGATCACCATTAAGAACACGACTGTACATAATACTTTTAATGATTGTCTTCTACAACCCGTTTCTTAACTTTTCCCTCTTCCTTTGACATTAAAGGGCTCTTTCTTTTCTTCTATCTTCTTATATTAAAGCCCTTTAATCGTTCGTTCATATTTTTTTTACGATTCTATACATTATCTTCATTTCTTATCTTTCTTGTTCAGCTTTTCAGTCTCTATCCCTATAAACAATTTTTATTCTTTCTTTATTTGATTGGGGTTTAGGATTTGTTCTTTTACTTTGTTTACTAACTTTCACATCACACACCTTAAACTCCTTACATCTTCATTCCTACAGACCTATTACTTTCCAATCATATTTATCTCTTTTTCATTACTTCTTTTTTATATCTATCTTTTACTCTTGCTATCTATGACATATTTCTTTAATTGCTTATCTTTAATTTTCAGTTCATTCATCTTCTTAATGATGCCTTTTTCTGTTTTTCTTTATCACTTACTTTCCTTTTATGAATGTTCTTTAGAACGTGTTAGATTCGACTTATATGAGCTTCCTATTTTTTTCTTTTTCTACACACTTAACGTACTAAACTATCATTGTATTCTTCTTTTTCACTTTATTGCTATTTCAGTATTCTTCTCTTCCCAAACTTTTCGATCATTCAATCCTACTTTACTTTCGTTATTCCCCTCCCCTTTCCTCAATCCTTCTTTCACCTATTTCTCTCACCTCTTCTCTTCTAAAACTTTTATCTGCCTAGACTACTCATATTTCCAAGTAACCTTATCATTTACTAGTTTCTTCTTTATACATCCTCATCTCTCACACATCTACGACAGAACTTCATAACAGCAAAAACAATATCAACTGACAAGAACACAGTCTACTTCATCTCCCTTTATCCCACCCCCCAGTAAACAGTAGAAATTACTTCACACCCCACATTCCTCACCAAGCAGCATCAAAAATCATAATACTACACATTCTTAAAGTTCACGTCAGACAATACGCCTTCTGTGCACTTGGACCCTTTACTCCGACCCGTCAAATTTCCTCTTTACATTTCCACTTTTAACTTATACTGAATGTATCTTAGTTCTATATGTTTGACACATTCCTTCTTTTTCGATTTTCATAAACTCTCTTACTTACAACTATTGATAGTTCTCTTTTCCCCGTTCTACACCAAGACTAAACCACCAAGAACTTTTGTCTTATAATCTCCTTCCCAAATTCCCCCCCGCGACTTCAATAATAACTTTCAATTGTACTTTTTTTCCATCCCCCCAATATCAATTTCCAGAGGAATTAAAGTGCAAAGTAACCAGGTATACTTAACATAACCGCCGGTATCAACAACCGACAGAAATCCAAAACCCATCACCCTCTGAAACCCCCCCAATCACCTCCACACACACCCCCCCTCAAAACCCCCCACCCACCCGCCCCCCCCACCCCACAACCAAAAACCGACCCATATTATACCCAGACCCCCAATCTACCCTACCAACTCAATCCACCCCAACCCCACCCCCACCACCCAAACACAAGCCAAAGAACTTAGCCCACCACACCTAAAAGTCGTGACCTCCACCAACACCCCTAACAACCACAGTCCTATACGCCCTCGAGAGAGTAACCACTCGATGTTTAACAAAAACAGAACAAAAATAAAAAAAAAATCCTCGAGCGAAACAATACACAGAAAGCAACAGAAAAGAAATGGCTCAAATTGGTTGCAATAGATTAAATAAACTTGAAGACTACTGTAGTGGGCACTTAATAATGAAAAACTGATATTCGCCCAACAAACGAGATCCCACCAAATCTTAAGTGCTCTAGAGGGGTAGTATTCTCCTTCTATACTTTCTCTACTATATCAACAACGGTCGGAAAAAACAAAACCAAAACGGATGCTTCAACAGCAACGGGACGAACTTGAGTTGTAAATGACCACTACTAGTGCTACCCACACAAAATTAGTTACCACGACAAAAAAGCAAGACCTCAAACCCGGTCCCGAGAACCGCCATCAAACACTCAACAACAATACCAAACAAAACCGGCACAGACCAACCCCCCCCAACCAAAAATAGCCAAACCCCCGAGCTAGCCCGGCCCAAACCCAACCGCCTACAAACACACCCCCCACCCGCCGACCCAACATAGCCACCAACCCAACCACCCCCCACCCGGAGCAAATACCCACCCCACTCAAAACACACCTCTAATCAAATACATAACTATTCCGATCGACCTTCCTCAGTAATCAAGGTTTGGGTGGGAATTATGTGTATATGGGGGAGGGGTAATCATGGTGGGGTGGTAATCGCCGAGGATTTTGAGAGGAGGCATGACGTAGGCGGGCTAACCACCATCAACCCCGCCCCGGCCACAGTTTTAAACTCAAGAATCATGAATTACTGACAAACCGATACAGCACCCCAAAGAATATAGGAAACCATAAAGATTTCCAAATGTATGATAGCCAACAAAAACTCCCCATAAAGAAACAAAAAAACTGAAAACAACAGTAGCGCTAAGGCTCATCACACCGAATAGCAAAATTATGAAGCAAAAAATCTGCCAAAGCGGTTGTAATCTTGATCCCAACCGATTACTAACTCAAGACCCACCAATGAGATTAGAACATGTATATATATCCGTTTAACGGTTAGCCCCATAGGGAAGTAAGAGGCTCGCAACTCACCCAGATAGGGATAATTAGTCCCAAAAGTTCTATATTATAACATACCCATTCATTCAATTCAACGATGAGGACAGCTTATCAATCGGGCTGTAATAACAGTTGCAAAGATAGTTTCGGGCACGAGAGTAGATCTAAACGCTACTTATTATACAACACGTAAAGCAGGAGATAAAAAACCCGAAAACACTGTTCCAATGAAGAAATAACCATTGAGTATTACATAAATACAACTTTAAATACTATAAATCCATAATATAAAGAGTGTTGATAGAAAATCAAGAAAAAGTTAAAATGGCCAAGTTTGTAATGAGTATGTAAACAATTTTGTAAACGTGTATGTAACCAAGTTACGAAATCAAGTATGTAAAAGAGATTGTATATAAATATGTAAGCAAGTTGTAATGAGCATGTATTCTCCCCCGAGATTTGTAAAGAAAATGTAAAACAAGTAAAAGAGGGGCTATAAACTCACCTCGATGTTGTAGAACGATTGACAGAAACGCACCTATAGCACAACACAAACGGAAACCGGAACGTCTCAACCAAGAAGTTGCAGTTTATCTTAACGGCTAAGTCCCACTAATTTATGATAATGAATTGGGGTTTTCCGACGGATGAGTACATCAACGCGACACGTTGATAAAGAGAGGGGGGGGGGGGGGGGGGGGATGGGAGGGTGGGGGGGGGGGAGGGTTTATGTATGACTTGGTGTAGGAGTAATAGTTTGATCAGGGGTTATAGTAGAGGGTAGATTAGAGCGGGCACTGGGTGGGAGGAGGTGTGGTGTAGTTCTGTTGTTTACATTGTAGTATGGGGCTGTTAGTTTATATGTATATTTTTACGAGAAGGAATGATACTTGAATATATTACATACATTTGTGTATAACAACTTTTACTGGCGTCAATACTACAAATATCTATTAACCGAAAACCACGCAATACCATTACCAACTTGCAATCTAAATCTTCTAGATAAACAGCTAGTACCGGTTGTTGTAGGAGTAATCATAGGAGAAACACACAATGATAGTTTAAGATAGTATGCGGGGAAGGAACAAGTGTATGTGTAAGTGGATTCTATCTGGTGTGCAAGTCTAGGTAAAGTCGCACAAGGTTGCAGGTGGACACTCATTACGCGTAGTGAGGCGGGGCGAGTTATGACTACGGTCAAAATAAATACGTTCTACACAGACATCGAGGTGAGTATTATAGACCACAACCCCACCATGCTTTCACGTTGTAACTTATAACATATCTCATTTCTACCAAATCTTCGGAGGGAACATAACATCTCATCTCAATAACAAGTATCTCTTTCTATCTTACATGGATTACTAATATTTTCGTAGGTCTTAGTTAATTACTCTCTAGATGTGAGGGGGGGGGAACGACTCGACAAAGAAGTTGCAGTTTATCTTAACGGCTAAGACCCCCTAGCCTAGGATAATGTATTTGGGTTTTTCGATGGATGATTACATCAACGTGACACGTTATTAAAAGGATTTGGATTTCAAGTTGTAAGAGTTTGGTGGTTAGTTAAATAAAATAAATAGAAAAGTAAACACAAAGTATGTAATATATTCAGTATACATTACATATGAAAAATAGACAAGTATATAATTCATATGGTAAATTATATAACAAAGACAAATAACCAAAAGAAAAATTGAGGTATATAATACTCTGCGAGTATTATATAAGGAATGTGAGAAAAATAATTGAAACAAAATAATTCGACACGTTTTCGGAAATCACCAATTAAGTTATTAAAACGTTCTTGTATAAAAGTAAACACACGTTTTAAAGTTTCGAATTAGATAAATGACATTTTTAAAGTTTTCTACAAAAGTTATGAATTTTGTCTTTTAGTCGAGAATTATAAAATAACATTTTATAATCTAGTATTTTGTTTCCTTGCCGGGTTTTAGCTATAATAGTTATCTCATTTGTAAAAGTATAGTTTTCGTTTATTCACCGGTTTATTGTATAATTACAATTTAATAATCTTAAAACTATCTAACTTTGTCATTTTATCGAGTTTCTAAAATAATAGAAGTTTTAGTGAAACATTACTAAGTAAAGAAATTTATATAAATTTCGACATGACCTTTTCGTTTATACAACGTTTTCCATATTTACAAAATTTAACGTTTTCCCCCTTAATCAAATAGATGTTGCAATATTCGTGTTTTTCAATATATATCTAAACAAGATCAAATAATAAATAAAATAGTAAAACCAGACACACCCTTATTGCTATTAAACAATGAACCAAACACACCCTACTCGGCTGTTTCGCAGCCAACCAAACGCACCCTAACTGTTGTTTAAACCCAGAAACAAACACCCTTTGGGGCTGTTAACCCCAAAACCAAACACCCCTGAAAACTGTAAAACCAAACGCACCCTACTCGATTTTTTGCTAACCCAAACGCACCCTAAAGTTGATAATCAGCAAACCAAACACACCCAATGCTGCTAAACAGCAAACCAAATGCACCCTATGTTGTATGAAAACCAAACGCACCCTTGCAGTTAAAAAGGAAAACCAAACGCACCCTTTTGGTGGTGGCGAGGTGGTGATGATGAAAAGATGGTGACAGCGGGGTGGTGGGGATGACGACGATGTTGATGGTGTGGAGGAGATCATGGGTGGAGGTGGCGATGTGGTGGTCGGCTGTGGTGATGAGGATGGTGGTGATGATGGTGGATTTGGTGGTGGGAGGATGGTGGAGATGATGTTGGTGACGATGAGATCGTTTGGGTGGCGGTTGAGCCGTGGTGGGGGTCACGATGATGATGGAGTGGTGCGGCGGTGGAGGTAGTAACAACGACGACGATGAAGGTGACGAGGTGATGAGATGGAGACGGTGAGGGTGATGACGAGGTGGGAAATGACGAGGTGATGAGATGAAGGTGACGGCTGTGGCCGGAGTTTGGCCAGAATCTTGCGGGAAAGTGGTGACGGCACCGGATATTTAAGAGAGGGAAGAGGAGTGTGTGTGTGGTGGCTAGGGTTATATGAATGAAACCCTAGTTGGTTAACTATATATACTAAAAAGTTATAAAACCAAGTAGCAAGTACCAAATAGTTTAGGGGTTAATGTTGTAAATATTAAGTGTAATTTTGTAAAATAATGGTTCGGGTCTCGTTTAAGCTAGTTAACGAATGATTCAAAACACGAAAGTTGCGCCATTGCGTGCCAAATGATTTTTCCCACAAAATTGAGTATTTACATGACTAGTTTTCATAAACATTTTAAGAAATTTATTTAAAATGTTTATTATTTATTTGGTAGTCATTGAGTGTCTCGGGTAAGCTTTGTTCATAAAAATACAACTTTGACTCGAACATTTGCGTTTTTAACAAACGTTTCTGAATAATATGATAAATAATTTATTAAATATTTTTATTTAATAAAAGTGATAATTAAATATAATTTAATTATTTTTGTGTCGGTACGCGTTGTTCTTGTTTCTAAAATTTTGAGAGGGTATTTCAGTCATTTTCTGCTTGTTTTTGGGTTTCGGGCAAAACTAAAAAGTTGCCTAGAATGTCGTTTTACATCAAATTACTTTAGAGTCCAAGTCGTGAAAACGTGATTTAGCGGGTCGTTTTTGATAAGTCAACTTAGAAATAACATATATCTTCTCGTTTTCAAGTCAAATAAGTTAAAAATAATTTTGCACATGAGAGATATGTAATAATAAATATGATTTATTATTTAAATATGTTCCGAAAAATTACCGGTTACGCGGTAACCGTTTTTATGTGACAATAAAATATCAAAAGTCAAAAAGTCAAGTCGGACCCGAAAAGTCAAAGGGTAAAATAGTCATTTAAAATTTCGAAAATTTCCAGTTGTTACAGTAGTGATTAAACCCCAACTATCCTAAAGACCTATCTACAAACTAGATAGATTATACTCCATCTTTGAAATATTTCATGTGCTTTTTAAATGTTTTATGCGATAGAGGCGGTAATTTGATAATTTCATACACTAGGGGTAGATGCCAACCTACCCTAGTACCCTGTTAACCCCATGTTCAACTAGTCCGCCTAATAACAGAACTAACATGATCTAAACAACCCTCAACACTACCAAAACTCAGGGATCAATGACAGACTATAAGGATATCTAATAAAGCAATAATTAAATAGGAAACATTCAACATAACAATAGTAAATTCATAACTAGGCCAACACTAGAAGTGCTTAGCCACTCATGGTAACAATACAACAAGAGTAAATGAAATGAATCATGGATTGAATCATCATAAGTCTTACAGTATGCGTTTATAAACGATTAAATACAAAATTAAGTGAAGTGACTTCTCCCTTAGACTTCTGGTGGAATTCTTTGACCTATGGAAGCTTGGTTCACCCTTTGACACTGTGGTGTAAGGGTTGATGTCGAATGTGCTGAATGAGGGCTCTATTTATAAGTTTTAAATCTGTTGCGGCGTAACTGTTAAGTATGTGTTACGCCATAACCATGCTGATGTGGACTTCCATTATGCAGGCTTAAAATGTGTTACGGCGTAACTGTAACGTCATGGTTACGCTGCAATGGTGACTAGGAAATGTCATCTTTCTTCAAAGTGGTATGTTACGGCGTAATGGTAATGCTATGGTTACGTCGTAACTATGATGCTGGCTCATTCCTTCTTTAATCATGGTTACGGCGTAACTCCTACGGGGTGGTTACGCCATAACTAGCCTTGAGCATCTTCATTTGCTTGTGTTTCCACGTCCAAATCCCACGTCTCTTGCTCCAATGCTTGTATTCTTCCTGTAAACAAAATACAAAGTGATTAAGTAGCATTTTCAGGCATTTATACAATAATTACAATCATTTTGATAGGGATTTTGATACTAAAAAGTATTAACTATGTGATGTTATCAACCTCTAAATGAGTCGTTAAAAAGACACCTCATTGATTTGATAAAAGTAAATAAGTTGTTAACACTTCGTCCCATAAGTTTGCATCAAAAGGAAATACATGTTTTAATACAACGAGGAAAAATAGTGCAATGAAATCCATGAAAATGGTATCTTGAATGAATGTAGGCTCAATGCACTTGAAAGTACGCCATAAAAGGTTAAGCACCTAAGAAATACATGCTTAAAATGCCAACATAAAGTTGGTGAGTTTATGGGTTTAAATAAGTATAAAGGTTGGACCGCAAGATTTCAAAGTGTGTAATAATGTAACATATACAATATCACGAAAAGTAATTACGATTACACTAAGCTCATGACACCGGAGCTACAACAATGTATGTATGCAAACTAATGCAAAGAAATTACCCGTGTAGATGTTCAACCCGCAACATCTAAAGTCTGACATGGTATACGTCCGTTAGTTCGGTCCTCCGAAACTAGTAAGCGCTACTTACCCGAATGGGGATGTTAATCCCAAATAGATCTATTTATAACACTCGAGCTTACACTAAGTAATTAACTGTTCATGATAATGGGCATAGAGGGTTATCGCTACTTATGACAATCCGTAATCATTTAAAAGAGTACTCGCGTCCAAATGTAAAACAAGCAATGTATCTCAACTCGAGATTTGTAAAATAGTGATAAACAAGTTAAAGCGGGGCTATAACTCACCTCAAGCAAGTTGTAATATCGGTAATAAAAGGTAAGCACAAAAAACGATGCACGAGAACTCTAACCGCAAACCTAAATAAGTAATATGCTTTTAGGATAATGAAAACTAGTGTGCAATGATGTTTATGCATTTATATATCCTACATCACCCGTACACGATTGCGTTTAGGCTTTACAAGTTATAAAGTGAATTTCAGAAAAATAATATATTTATTTTTATGTTTTCAAAAGTTCCAAATATTTACGAGTTACCTACTTTATCAGCTAACAACTCCCTCGTTCCCAAACCTAAAAATGCGAGTCCGGAGTTTTTGAAAACAAGAGGTTAAGTACTTTAAATCAATAGTTTATCATTTCACCCAACTTAGACCCTAACAGCCTTGAAAACAATCCCCAAGTTGGCTGGTCGCAAAGATTTGGCTATTTCTAGACTTGTGTAATTTCAGGTTTTACCCAGCATGTTTTAACCGCGAGGTCATAGTTTTAACAGACCGTATCCTTCTCAATTCAACATGTTTTTTGGTGATTCTAGGGGCTATGGATAGCTACCCACTCCGACTACAATAACTTAGTTTATCTCGGAACCTAACTCTAACCCTAAGGGTCTCAAAAACATGCTCAAAGTAGGCCGACCGTTCGTTTTTTACATTTTCCAACAGCTTTTAATAAATTTTGTAGATTTTCTATTAGCTATAAGTTTCTCGTCCGGTGTCCGTTTTTAGTGATTCGACTTCCTATTTTTACTTGGGTGGATGGTCTAGGCATTACACTAAAGTCCCGACCTATAGAAACTACCTAGATGGGTCGTTCATAGCCTCAAAGTCTCATATTTATCTATTTTCACCAATTTTGCAATTCTTCCATTTTCGCTAATTAAAACATGAGATTACTCTCGCAAGCTTTAGATTTCGAACATATCTTATCCCTAACAGTCTAGATTAGTGTAGTGAATCTAAGTACTATGCAAGTTCCAATTTATTAGTGAAACGATCAAACACGTATTATACTAGATACTTTGCATAATTTCGAGAAAGAACATCAAAACACAACCTAAGCTTATAGTTTTTGTTCATGGTCATTATTTAGGTCTAAGCACTGTGTTAAGATGATTAATTTATGCTAGAAATACTATTTTGAAAATGTACACAAAATGTATGCACTATGTCAGATACTTTGCATTTTATTCGAAAAATATTAAGTTTTTGAAACACGACGTGTATAGGTGATGCAAAATTGATATAGATGGTTGAGATGAACATATGAAAACATGCTTACAAGACTTGGTAGAAGATGAGCAAGAGTAGCTATGAAAACCACCCGAAAACCTTCGAAAAAGAAAACCCTAAACCTGCTACTTTGGAACACCCTTTTAAAAACATTCTTCTTTAGGAATTCTTAACCAAAACCTAACCCTTACTTTTGATGCCCTATTTGCTTCCATGAGATGAGAGGAATGAGACAAGAGTGCTTGTGTTTGTTGTGTGAGGGAAAATCTATCTAGTGAGACTTTTCTTGCAATTTCCTTGTATAAAACCTTTAACCTCTTGTAAAATATTTAAACCACTTTGCAAAATCCTTGTTTCTACTCTTGTGGCTGCCGAATACTTAAGAGAGGAGAAGAGTAGTATTTGTGTTTTGAGAATATAAGTATGGAGAGTGTTAGGTAAGTTCCTTATATAGGAAAGTAAAATGGAAAAGTCTAAAGTATGTTTTCTAGCTCAATAGTGCTTATCAATCCAAAAATAGGTGTTGGGTGTCTTGGGGCTTGGCTTAGCCGGTCAATGTATCAAAGAGAAAATAGGAAGGCTCAAGGTGATGGGACTATTCTCTTGTCTTGATCATACTTTAAGTTATACCATAATTTTATAGGTTTGTGTCCCTAAACAAAGCATTATGTTTCTTTGCCACAATTAGAAGTGGTAGGTAGGATTTTTTAGATTTAAAGAAGGAGGGGGGGTGTCAACGGTTTAAATATGAGAGGAGGGAGGATACATTTTTGAATTTGATTCTAGAAGTCTTAATACATATATCTACTAGACAGGTGGTATATCCTTGTGCATGCATGAATAAGTGTACCATTCATATAGTTTATGCTAAAATTATGAAAACGCACTTAAGTGAGTTGCAAAATATGAACATAATGATAGCAATATGTTAAGTATGAGTAGACTAGACTTATTCTAAAGTTGGTGTGCGTCAGAAGATGTTATTCAGTTTACGCGATTTAACTTAACGGTTATAATTAAAAGTAAACACGTAAAGGTTCAAACTAAATAGTTTTGTGTTTATTGACATAAAATGACCTAAAAATATGGATTGTTATAGTCTCCCCGTGTTAAAATAATTTCGTCCTGAAATTCAGTTTGAGTTGCCTTCCGGAGTGATGTTAGTGAAGAGGTGTGGATACTTGCTTCAGAATTGGTCTTCACGTTCCCACATAAACTTTCGATCTCGTCTAGAGTTCCATCGAACATTGACAATAGGAATGCGGCTTTGCTTCAACCACTTGACCTCTCGGTTCATAATCTCTATGGGTTCTTCAACGAAATGTAGTTTGTCATCAATTTGGATCTCATTCAACGGGATTACGAGTAAATCATCGAACAAACACTTCTTCAAATTGGCCATGTGAAACGTGCTATGAACCTTGCTTAGTTGTTGAGGAAGTTCATGTCTATAAGCAACGGTTCCCACCTTTGCTAACAGCTTGAATGGTCCAATATACCTTGGGTTTTATTTTCCTCGTTTGCCAAAGCGGATAACCCCTTTCCAAGGTGAAACTTTCAACATGACCTTGTCACCCACTTGAAATTCTAGAGGTTTACGCCTCACATCGGCGTAACTCTTCTGGCGATCATGCACGACTTGAATTCTGCTCTTGATCTGAATAATCTTCTTAGTAGTCTCGTGAATGATTTCTATGCCAGTGACTTGACTATCTCCAACCTCGGCCCAACAAACCGGTGATCGACACTTTAGACCATAAAGTGCTTCAAACGGTGCAGCCTTGATGCTAGTATGATAACTATATTTGTACGAGAACTCCACTAGCGGTAAATGCTTATCCCAGCCGTTTCCAAAATCAATTACACAAGCGCGTAACATATCTTTAAGAGTTTGAATGGTTCTTTCGGTTTGTCCATCAGTCTATGGATGATAAGCAGTACTCATATCCAAACGAGTTCCCAAAGCCTTCTGGAGTGACTGTCAGAAACACGATGTAAATCTGCTATCATGATCAGAGATGATAGAGACCGGCACTTCATGCCTCGAGACCACTTACTTCAACTATAGTCTCTCCATCGTATCAGTTTCTTTCATTGGCAAAAAGTGAGCAGACTTGGTAAGACGATCAATAATCACCCAAATGGTATCATAACCACTAGATGTCTTAGGTAGCTTCGTAATAAAATCCATGGTGATTTTCTCCCACTTCCATTGGTGTAAGAACCCGAATTTAAGGTCATTATTTATTTTGACTTATATAATAATTTTCTAAATTATAGAAAATTTTTCATTTTATTATTTTGTCGAAATGGGCCTAAACCCACTCCCCCTTTTTTCCTTTAGACCGGCCATAAGCCCAAAAACATATACCCTTATGTTTTAATCCACCTAACTAACCCACTAGCTCATTTAGGGCCCAAGACCCAAGCCCAATACCCTTTTTATTTATACATCTCGACATACACATACTGTAAATCAAAAACACAGACAAAAAAATTCTTCTTTCCCTCTCCTTCTTCCCTGTTCGACGCCCAACCCACCAAAACCCTCAATTGATCTTCAAAACCCCATTAAATCTACTCCTTTTCGTCTTAAATCAACACCACTATAAACCCTAATCATTCCCCAATGATAAAAATCTCCATGCAACAAGTTTAGAAAAATTAATTATTTTTCAAGAATCAAGATGTTGAGGTTTGATCTAATTGTTGGGTACAAGATGACTTAAAAAGTGTTATTGAAGAAGTTGTTGCAAGATTTAAGTCAAAAAAAATTAGGATTTTGGTTTCTTGGTTGTTTGGTGCCGCGGCATAGGCTCAAACCCACATAGGGTTTGTGTTGTTGATCATCATCTAGCAAAAACCTCATTGTAAGTATCCTTTATTTCTAGTTATTTTGATTAATTAAGGTTTAATTGAGCATGCATTGGTTTTGATTGAAACTTTTATGGTCATGCATGTTCATAGGAAAGTTAGACATTGATTTGATCATGGTATTGAAGGGATATTATTTTAATTCAGGTTGAAATGTGGATTATTTGTTTGAGTAGTGTGGATGGCGAAATTGGAGGCTTAGAAGCTAGACATTAGGCGAAACACAAGGAATTTGGGGACTGTTTTAGGGACACAGGTTGTCGCCCCATATCCCTCAAAAATTTTGGCCTTGAGCCACTGATATCAATTTGATAATTGAAAATAGACTCTTAGGGTGGATCATTGTGGTAAATTGGATGCTCCAACCAACGGCTTCCGGCTGAAAGAGTTTATGTCAATTAAACGATCATAGTGTCAAATCTGGACCTTGGAAATATAAACAGATGTTAATCTCCAAACTTTGAACTAAAATTTGTTTTCATGCATGAATCATTACTAACTATAAGAAAAATCTCCAGAACTTGGCCTCACATACATAGGCTATTTAGATTAAGATTATGGCACTTTTCCGACAGGGATAGAATTCAGCAACTATCTGTGTTTGACCTTCTTTAAGTAAAAATCCATTCCCATGATTGGTGAATGGTATGGCTAGATTGGCTAATGTTTTTGAAAACTAGACTAAAGGGGCTTTCCAGGGGTGAAAGCCTCAATGTATGTACCTTTTATAGATTAAGAGATACAATGGCATGAAGTTAACTAAAATCTGGGAAATACAATTTCTGTTTTTGAGTTTCAGTTAGTAAAGATGGAACTTTTCTCTTAGAATGGATGACAAGTGAATGATTTGGCTAAAGTGTTCTGGAGAAGTAAGAATCCAAGGAATTTCCAGAGGTGAAGGCCTTCACGTTTCATAGCCTTAATGGATTTTGAGAGCAATGCTCACATGAAATCTGACCCAAACCAGAAAATAGACGTTTTACGCCTAGTTTAGTAAAAAAAAAGTGCGACCACTTAGTATAAGATAAGATTTGATAAGCGTACGTAGTAAGAATTTTAATTGGTTGTATAATGTACAGGTCCTACATTAATTAGAGAAGAAATCACCTTGGTTAAATCTCGTTCAATGTTGGTACAGTTTTGCTTTTTTTTTTAAACCTAGTGTAATTATATAACTATGTATATTATTGAAATACTTTAAAACATTATGTCGCACTTATTATGTAGTCCCCGAATAATTCTTGAGATTCTCGTGGTCTCAATTTCTTCACGTCTTGCTCTCGTTGTCTTTCTTACTTTTGAGTTCATATCCTCGCCCTTTACTTTTACTGTTTTATTATTGAAAACCCTCGAGGGTTAAGATTCAGTGTTGTTCTTTTTAAAATTGAACACAAGAATAGTTTTGTATCAGGTCCCTTGTTCCTGAATTATAATTTGCACGAGTACCTATCCGCAATATAGTCCCTAATTCATAACCGCGTTTAATTGTTGGATGTAGCAAGCTGCTAATACATTTTTATAGATCTATTGGGGCTCTAGACACCCCCGGCCGGGGTTGGATCCATTGTTGGAACACCTTAACCGTACGATTTGTGATTAGGGAAATAGGTTATATTAGCTATGATACCTCGTGTGGTGTGTGGGCTCAAAGAAAATTGTTTATTTGCATAATGGTAAGTTTATTACATATGTGGTTTGATGTGTAACCGCTTGAGGTGTCATGAGCACGTGCAAATGATAATATAAACATGTTTGATCCCATGGTTATAAAAAAGATTGGATTTATAAAATAAAACGAAAACTTTGTGCATGTATATGGTTTATGAAAAAACTCTATGAATTCACCTCAACGTTTCGATGACTTTTTATCATGTTTTATCTCAGTAATCTAGGATTAATGATTGACTTGGAGCTCACGAGTGATGGTCTTGCGGGTTTTGTTTTTAACTTACTAAATAGCCCCTATTTAAAACGTTTATAATACTATTGGTATTTTGAAACTTGACCTTATGTATGGGACGTATATGGTACTATTGTTTTAACCATATGTTTGAATGTGGGATATTGTTTCAAACTTGTTATTTTGGGACCAATGTTTTTATATAACGTCCCTTTTGATCTATCGTTAATGGAATTATGTGTGATTGTGCTAGGAAGTAACACCCATATATGTTCCGCTGCGTTGTCCCAAAAATACGGGTGTTACAATTGGGGTATCTCAGGTTGTACCAACAAACCAGATGGTTTTTGGTATTCAGCTTTGACTTTTGAGCATGTCAAACACTTGCTAACATAGGTGGCAAATTATGCTTTAATGTTGGGCCACCAATACAATTTCTTTAACTCATGGTACATCTTGTCGGATCCAGAGTGGATAGAGTACTTAGACTTATGCGATTCATGCATAATCAACTCTCTTAATCCTCCAGAACATGGTAACCAACTCCGCTTCTCAATACAGAGTGTCCTATCAGGACGGGTCTCAAAATCCATGTTTATGCCATGAAGCTTTTCTTCCTTAACATTTTCTTCTTTCATCGCCTCATCTTGCGCGTTCAAAATCTAAACTGGAAGATTCAAACCAATGGTCATAACTAATACTCGAACTCGTAATGGCTTAATCCGTTCTTTTTGGCTTAAAGCATCTGCCACTACATTTGCCTTTCTCGGGTGATAACGAATTTCGCAGTCGTAATCAATAAGCAACTCCAACCATCGACGTTGCCTCATGTTCAACTCCTTTTGGTCAAGGATATGTTGTAAGCTTTTATGATTGGTGAACATGGTGCACTTCGTTCCATATAAGCAGTGTCTCCAAATCTTTACAGCAAACACTACCGCTCCTAACTCTAAATCATGGGTTGTGTAATTTTTCTCGTGAATCTTGAGTTGACGAGATGCATAAGCAATCACTTTCTCATTCTACGTTAACACAACACCCAAACCTTTATGCGAATCATCCAATAAACTACAAAGTTCTTAGTTGCTTCAGACAAAGCCAAAATTGGCACACTACATAATTTCTTCTTTAACAATTGAAATGTTGCTTCCTCTTTATCTCCCCATTCAAACTTTACACTTTTCTATGTCAGCTTGGTCATCGGCTTGGCGAATTTGAAAAACCTTTAATAAATCTTTGATAGTAGCCGACAAGACCTAAAAATTGGCGAATCTCTGTTGGCATCTTAGGAGATGCCCAATCTTTAATGGATTGGATCTTGGCAGGATCCATGTGAATGCCTTGACTAGCAATCATGTGACCGAGAAATTTCACTTTAGGAATCCAAAATTTACACTTCGAGAATTTTGCATTGAACTCCTCCTTCTTAAGCAACTCTAAAATTAACCTAAGGTGCTCTTCATGCTCCTGCTTGTTCTTAGAGTAGATCAAAATATCATTAATAAAGACAATCACAAACTTGTCCAAATATGGTTTGCACACTCGATTCATGAGGTTCATAAATACCGCCAGTGCATTGGTCAAACCAAATGGCATAACTTGAAACTCGTAATGACCATAACGAGTCCTAAATGCGGTCTTCGGGATGTCTTCTTTACGAACTCTAAGTTGATGGTAACCCGATCTCAGGTCAATCTTCAAATAGACACTTGACCCTTGCAGTTGATCAAACAAATCATCGATTCTTGGAAGCGGGTAACGGTTTTTTACCGTTACCTTATTCAATTCTCTATAGTTGATACACATTCGAAACGATCCGTCCTTCTTCTTGACAAACAAAACTGGAGCTCCCCACGGTGAGGAACTTGGTCTTATAAATCCTTTGTCGGAAAGCTCTTGCAATTGGTCCGATAATTCTTTCATCTTTGATGGAGCAAATCTATAAGGCGCCCGTGCTACAGGTGCAACACTAGGTACCAAGTCAATTTGAAACTCCACTTGTCAGGTCGGAGGGACTCCAGGCAAGTCTTCGGGAAAAACTTCCAGGAAATCTCGCACAATCGGTACATCCTCAAGTCGGTTCTCCTATGACTTGTCTTCAGTCTTCTTTTCAGTGATGTGTGCCAAAAAGACATGGCATCCTTTTAGAGTATACCTTTGAGTCTTGGTGCACGAGATGATATTTAACCGAAACTCATTTCCATTGTTGCTTCCGTCACCACGAACTATTAGAGTCTTGTTACCGAAGGAGATACGAACAATCTTCTCGTCGCAAACAATCACGGCGTGATACTTCGCCAACCAATCCTTACCGATTATGACGTCAAAACTACCAAGTTCTGCGGGCATTAGGTCGATATTGAATGGGTGATTTAGCAAGTTTAAAGTACAACCCCGAATTATGGTATCGACTCCTGCTATTTTTCCATTGGCTAATTTAACATCATAACTATTGTCTAATGTAGATGGGGTGATATCAATTAGGGAGCTAAATGCAGTTGACACAAAACTTCTATCGGCACCAGAATCAAATAAGATAGAAGCATAACGGTTATTGAGGAGGAACGTACCCGTAACGACGTTTGAATCAGGGTTGGCTTCTCTGCCTCCTAAAGCATAAACCCTTCCACGAGCTTCACTGTTCCTAGACTGCTTCCCACAGTTTTGATTCTTCAGCTTCAGGCAATCACTTTTGTAGTGCCCTTATTTCCCACATTCATAACACGTAACCATTTTCTGAATTTCCCCTGGGGCTCTCTGATTGCTAGCATCAGGACTCCTATAATCTTGGGTCAAATGACAAACTCTCTTATAATTCGCACACTTTGTAGTGCATGGTCCATTGTGGTGATACTTGCACTTGTTGCACAGGGGTAGAGTTCCAGCATATTCTTTATTTTTACTAGGCCCAGCAGTATAAGCCCTAGCTACATTCTGCCTCTTGTAAGGTGGTTGTTGAGCATGGTTGTCTCTTGGGTTGTTCTTCATTCTCCTCTTATTATTGGCTTGTCTAGCAGTAGAGACACGAACCTTTTGGTCCATCAAACTATTTGCAATCTGAATTGCCTCTTGGAGTCTTGGTCGCTTAGATGAAGTCACATTCCCTTGAATGCTATTAGGAAGACCCCAGATGAACCTTTCCACCTTATCAGTTTCTTCGGGAACCATCCTTGAACACAACAAAGCCAATTCTTGAAAACGTTATGTATAGCCCACAACATACCCTTTATAGTTAAATTTCACAACTCTTTCTCTAACTTTTGAATCTCGTTTCTTGGACAGTAAGCTTCAGTCATCATCTTCATCAGACTCTTCCATGATATCTCATAGGTTGCATCATGTCCAACAGTCCTAACATGGGAGTTCTACCATATTAGTACACCACCTAGCAAGGTACAAGTGGCGTACTTTACTTGACAATCAACAACATAGTTACTGATACAAAACACCGATTCCATTTTTCAAACTAGTAGGCCAATCCTACAACCCCTTCAGGGGTTAGCAATTCAAGAACCCCTTATACGTGCACCCACGAGCAGTGTGCAATGTTCTTATACTGCCACTTCCTGAATCGTGGCTTCCATTTCCATTATCGTTTCCATTTCCATTCCCATTCTACTATTCCTATTCGCCTCATAAGCATCCAATGCTTTAGCTACACGCCGAGCAATCAGTTGCTCAATGGCGTCAGAATTTGCTCCTTGTCTTGTAGTAGGCATTTTCTTCAAAATCACAAGAAATACAACACACATGAGATTTCATACAATCATAACCACATCAAACAATAGATACAACAATAATAAGATTACGACACAGCAAGATGCAATAAATAAAGACATCACATCACACAGAGATATAAGAGGATCAACCAATACCACAAGATAAATCAACACCACAATATAGCATAATCAAAATCAACATCGATAGATTCAATTAATTGATACATTGTTTTCAAAAAAAATAATACATGCAAGCGTCTTTATTAAAAGTCTACCAGTCGAGTAAAACTTGATACTTGATAGATTACAACAACTACATAAGTGATGATCTAACTATCCATGCGTAACATGGCGTGCTCGAGTCTCTTGATTCGGGATTTGATGTGTGTTTTCACAAGCTTTAAATTTATAATACTAGAAATACCGGTTTTAACTAAAAACACAACACTCGGGGTAGTTACCGTTGTGATATAGATATAGCCTTAGGTAAGTCCAGTCGTTCCATGGGGAATTGAAGTTTTCACAGTTTGTAATTAAGGTGCTAAGGTTAATAAGATTGTCACGGATCAAATAACCAGATCTTGCATATATCGAATAAGAGGATGATTCAAGCAAATGATTAAAGTATGATTGTTTAGGCAATGATCACTTAGACAATAAAGTTTTAGGATAGTGTTTTATTAGTTTATAGAATAACAGATATCAAAAGTTACAAATCCTTTCGGCCTTTAATATAACAAGTGTATTTATATCGATTTATAACAACAAATCCGTTCGCCTTTCGGAAGTTATTATAACCATATAGTAAGTGGAATGATAAAAATATGTTTATAACGTATCTTTCGGCCTTAACACTTAGAAAATATCATGTTTAACTCATTTCAATAAAACACATATTGACAAAACAAACACAAGATGGACTATTCCATGATCAAATAAGTAACAAAACACATAACATTCATCATGAATTCAGTAAAGATCATATTCAAAGGATAAACAAGATTTATAACAATTTCAAGAGCAAATTTTGATGATTTCACAAGTTTTCCTAACGAAAACTATATTATATTCAAAGTAAACCCGGAAACTATAAACAATTCTGTCACAATCACTTATACATTCGAATTACACTTCAATGCTACTTCCTTTGATGGATTATAATCTGGAAATTGATGATGGATAGTGGTGGTAGTCGAAGGTGGTGATGGTGGTTTAAAGGGGTGTTTGGATCCTTGGTTTGTTAAGCCAAGATCATCAAAAACACCTATTCTAAGTGTTCTAAACGAAGTGGGGAATTGTGTGTGAGGATGTATGGAAGGAGGTGATTAGGGGTTGTATTTATAGGCTAAAAATGGGCCTAAGTGTGCAACACAAACTTATTTGTGCGCCGCACTTCGTGAGTTAATGCATTTAGCATTTAATTGCATTTAATATTTCCTCAGACTGAAAAGTGCGCCGCACTTTGGCCAAAACCGCCGCACTTTCTGCATATTCAGTAGTTGGCCTTTTTCATGGTTGTAGATAATTGAATTCTCTTTCCGTGGCCACTTGAATAAACTAAAACGGATTTTGTATGACCGAGTTATGGCCAAAATAGTGAACATGTGTCGGGAAATCATTAACTTGAGTTATTTCTTCGTTTAAGCTTCAATTCTTCATTTTTTCTACAGTTTTATTCCATGACACATACCTAGAATATATAATATCAAATATACTTGATTAAGTACCAAAAGTTCACAAAAAATGATCAAATAAATGCAAATAACGCCTCCGAAAACATGTATAATTTAGGCGTTATCAAATCCCTCAACACTTAGCTATTGCTTGCCCTCAAGCAATTAAAGCGAGAAAACAAGATCATTTATCGTGACATGGAGAAAGAATCATTTTAGCATTAACAGGTGTTTACCAGTTTTATAACTTTTCAGGCATTGACATATAATAGAGCACCTCACATAGAGAAAGTGTTTATTTTTGAATTCACACGAGTCACTCAGATAGGATTTTATATTTGAAGTCACTCAATTGCACATACATAATCTAGGTCGCTACCATATGCTTGTTACATAGACAATTAACTATGCTCGTTGCGACGTGAGTACCTAGACAGAAATCTCAAAAAGGCAAAACATGATAATGATGAGGGTGAATAGCAGATAGTTGATTCCATGTGCCAGAACTTTGCCTTATACTTCAAACTTTATTAATTTTTTATTTTCTCTTTATTTTCTCTTTTTTTTTCCTCTTTTTTTCTCTTTTTTTTTTCATTCCAGATACTACGATAACTAAGGCTGGCACAAAACTTCTTCTTCATTGAGCACATTTTTCTTGCTCTTGGGATACTTTGGGGATCTCAACACTAAAAGCGAGTGCTGCAGATACATGATTGCATAGGGATTTATTTCACCTCTTATCATACCATATTATGTTCTATAATTAACTCACTGTGTCTAGTAAAATTGATGATCAAAACACAGGTTTGGAGCTACTTAAAATTATTGGCCACTACTAATTTAACTTTATACCAATACAATGTCCCAGAAAAGACGACAAAGACATACGTACACATCCGTAACGACAGATTAACACTATGACTGCATTCAACCCTAACTCGACAAGCTATAGGCAAAAAATTATCTAGGGTTATCAAAGTTGGATTACCCGAAATTCCTTAAGATCTAGAGGCGAACCTTACAATTTAAATGGGTTGATTTTGTGCTAGTTAAAATGTCAATCCAGTTGGATTTGCCTTACTAAGCGTATGCATTTTTTTATGTTTTTGGAAAACCAATATATAAATTTTTTAATTTTTTAATTTTCTAGAAAATATTAGTTGAAAGTTTAAAAAAATTTCCGCAGGGAAAACATGGAGGGACATGATTAATTTCTCCTATTTGCTACCCCTCCACACTTAAGTTGAACATTGCCCTCAATGTAAGAACTGATAAATCTAGAAAATAAGGAAATTTAAGGGAAAATGGTACTTCCCGAGGTTCTTAAGTTCTTGGTTGAATTATGAAGAATATGGCACGAAACGGAATGCCAAGCATGTGTATTCTACCGCATGTAATATATTACTTCCAATCTTATAAAGGTCTCCAAGTGTAAATGCCTTCCACCAATTCAAGTTCACCTGCTTTTAGTTACATCTGAATAATAAACACTACTACAAGAAAACATTAAATTTTAAAAGCGTCTTTCGTAGGCACCACGGTTGGCATTTAGCTCATTTGTCAATTAACCTTTAAATCCTCGGGTGTCCCGACGTGGGACGAGTTATGGTCTCGTGCGGGTTTTCCAATGAACACACCACAAAAGTCGATAAATTTCTTTTGGGATGCAGAAATCGACGATACGCGACACACCGGCGAATGCGTGACATTACTTAAGACTGGCAAAGTTTTTGCTTTATATTTATATATTATATTATTATATATTATATATATATGTATATATATATATTATATATATATATATATATATATATATATGAGTTTTTGTTTTTTTTATAAGTCTATTTAATCTTTTACTATTGCTACTATTATTATTACTACTATACTTAAGTTGATTTAAGATTTCTTAATGATACGGTTGAAGTGGGAATAATCCACTTTAAAAGCTTGAGGGTATGGTATTTTTGGTATGTACTCACGGTATGGATACTTGGTATGTGTTTAATTACACATACCTTTTACCTTTAAAAACAAGTTAAAATAACCAAAAACGGACTTAAAATACCAAAAATATGCTTGTTTTGCTAATTGTGTTGTGCAGGAACGGATATCTAAGAAAAGGACGAAAAATGAAGCCAAAACGACAAAACCGGACACGGAATGGAAAAGCATGATAAAGAACAAAGTCAAGACAAGCCCCACGTCTAGAAAAAGTAACCAAGGTCAACCCGACAATCAAAGTCAATAAGTGAAGGAAAATAAGCTTAGGGGCCAAATTGCCAAGTCCCTCAACCTTATCTTAATGAAGGAAAGGAGGAAAAATACTTGCAAGGGTAAATGCCAACTCTCCAAAGAAATACCACATGGCGCCATTTCTGCCAACCCTCTCAAAGCTATAACTCACAAGGACATGAACGATAATATTGATACATTGTTTTCAAAAAAAATAATACATGCAAGCGTCTTTATTAAAAGTCTACCAGTCGAGTAAAACTTGATACTTGATAGATTACAACAACTACATAAGTGATGATCTAACTATCCATGCATAACATGGCGTGCTCGAGTCTCTTGATTCGGGATTTGATGTGTGTTTTCACAAGCTTTAAATTTATAATACTAGAAATACCGGTTTTAACTAAAAACACAACACTCGGGAAGTATACCCGTTCGTGTATAGTATAGCCTTAGGTAAGTCCAGGTCGTTCCATGGGAATTGAAGTTTTCACAGTTTGTAATTAAGGTGCCAAGGTTAATAAGATTGTCACGGATCAAATTAACCAAATCTTGCATATATCGAATAAAAGGATGATTCAAGCAAATGATTAAAGTATGTTTGTTTAGGCAATGATCACTTAGATAATGAAGTGTTTAGGATAGTGTTTATTAGTTTATAGAATAAAGATATCACAAGTTACAAATCCTTTCGGCCTTTAAATATAACAAGTGATTATATCGATTAATAACAACAAATCCTTTCGGCCTTTATAAGTTATTATAACCAATATAGTAAGTGGAATGATAAAACATAAGTTTATAAGTATCCTTTCGGCCTTTACACTTAGAAAATCATGTTTAACCATTTCAATAAACACATATTGCCCAAACAAACACAAGATGACTATTCCATGATCAAATAAGTAACAAAACACATAACATTCATCATGAATTCAGTAAAGATCATATTCAAAGTATAAACAAGATTTATACCAATTTCAAGAGCAAATTTTGGTGATTTTACAAGTTTTCCTAACGAAAACTATATTATATTCAAAGTAAACCCGGAAACTATAAACAATTATGTCACAATCACTTATACATTCGCATTACACTTCAATGCTACTTCCTTGGATGGATTATAATCTGGAAATTGATGGTGGATAGTGGTGGTAGTCGAAGGTGGTCATGGTGGTTTGAAGGGGTGTTTGTATCCTTGGTTTGTCAAGCCAAGATCATCAAAAACACCTATTCTAAGTGTTCTAAACGAAGTGGGGAATTGTGTGTGAGGATGTATGGAATGAGGTGATTAGGGGCTGTATTTATAGGCTAAAAATAGGCCTAAGTGCGCAGCACAAACTTATTTGTGCGCCGCACTTCGTGAGTTAATGCATTTAGCATTTAATTGCATTTAATTTTTCCTCAGACTGAAAAGTGCGCCGCACTTTGGCCAAAACCGCCACACTTTCTGCATATTCAGTAGTTGGCCTTTTTCATGGTTGTAGATAATTGAATTCTCTTTCCGTGGCCACTTGAATAAACTAAAACGGAGTTTGTATGACCGAGTTATGGCCAAAACAGTGAACAGGTGTCAGGAAATCATTAACTTGAGTTATTTCTTCGTTTAAGCTTCAATTCTTCATTTTTTCTTCAGTTTTATTCCATGACACATACCTAGAATATATAATAGCAAATATACTTGATTAAGTACCAAAAGTTCACAAAAAATGATCAAATAAATGCAAATAACGCCGCCGAAAACATGTATAATTTAGGCGTTATCAAATCCCTCCACACTTAGCTATTGCTTGCCCTCAAGCAATTAAAGCGAGAAAACAAGATCATTTATCGTGACATGGAGAAAAAATCATTTTAGCATTAACAGATGTTTACCAGTTTTATAACTTTTCAGGCATTGACATATAACAGAGCACCTCACATAGGGAAAGTGTTTATTTTTGAATTCACACGAGCCACTCAGATAGGATTTTATATTTGAAGTCACTCAATTGCACATACATAATCTAGGTCGCTACCATATGCTTGTACTAGACACATAAACATGCTCGTTGCGAAGTGAGTACCTAGACAGAAATCTCAAAGAGGCAAAACATGATAATGATGAGGGTGAATAGCAGATACTTGATTCCATGTGCCAGAACTTTGCCTTATACTTCAAACTTTATTAATTTTTTATTTTCTCTTTTTTTTCTCTTTTTTTTTCATTCCAGATACTGCGATAACTAAGGCTGGCACAAAACTTCTTCTTCATTGATCACATTTTTCTTGCTCTTGGGATACTTTGGGGATCTCAACACTAAAAGCGAGTGCTACAGATACATGATTGCATAGGGATTTATTTCACCTCTTATCATACGACTTTGTCTATAAATTAACCTCACTGTGGTCTAGTAAATGATGATCAAACACAGGTTCTGGAGCTACTAAATTATTGGCCTACTCATATAACTTTATACCAATACCAATGTCCCAGAAAAGGCGACAAAGACCATACGTACACATCTATAACGACAGAATAAACACATATGACTGCATTCAACCCTAACTCGAACAAGCTAAAGGCAAAAATTATCTTGGGTATCAAAGATGGATACCCGAATTCCTTAAGATCTAGAGGCGAACCTTACAATTTAAGTGGGTTGATTTTGTGCTAGTTAAAATGTCAATCCAGTTGGATTTGCCTTACTAAGCGTATGCATTTTTTTATGTTTTTGGAAAAGCAATATATAAATTTTTTAATTTTCTAGAAAATATCAGTTGAAAGTTAAAAAAAATTTCCACAGGGCAAACATAGAGGGACATGATTAATTTCTCCTATTTGCTACCCCTCCACACTTAAGTTGAACATTGCCCTCAATGTGAGAACTGATAAATCTAGAAAATAGGGAAATTTAAGGGAAAATGGTCTTCCCGAGGTTCTTAGGTTCTTGGTTGAATTATGAAGAATATGGCACGAAATGGAATGCCAAGCATATGTATTCTACCACATGTAATATAATACTCCAATTATATAAGTCTCCAAGTGTAAAATGCCAACCACCAATTCAAGCTCCACCTGTTTTAGTTAATCTGCATAATAAACACAACTACAAGAAAAACATTAAATACAAAAGCGTACTTTCGTAGGCACCACGATTGCATTTAGCGCATGCAATAAGCCTTTAAACCCCTCGGTGTCCCGAGTGGACGAGTTATGGTCTCGTGCGGGTTTCCAGTGAACACACCCACAAAGTTCGATCAATTTCTTTTTGGATGCAGAAATCGAGATACGCGACACACCGGCCGAATGTGTGACATACTTAAAGACTGCAAAGTTTTTGCTTTATATATATATATATATATATATATATATATATATATATATATATATTAGTTTTAGTTTTTTTTATAAGTTTATTAATATTTACTATTGCTACTATTATTATTATTACTATACTTAAGTTGATTTAAGATTCCTTAATGATACGGTTCAAGTGGGAATAATCCACTTTAAAAGCTTGATGGTATGGTATTTTTGGTATGTACTCACGGTATGGATACTCATTTGTTTTTACCACGTGATAGCCCTTTTTGATGTCTTAATAGGTTTATCTTTTTCAGTTTTATTGTTAACGATGATAGGAGGGTGTGGATCTTTTTGAGTCTTCGAAGGATCATCAAACTTTCCACTCCCGGTGAATACGGCATTCACTTGCTCGGTGTGAGCTTGAGGATGAGGTTGTGGTTCAGTCCAATCGGTATGTTCTGAAGATACATTTTGAGACTTCTCCCACTCATCTATTTTCCTTTCCATGTTTTTAAAGATAATTTGGAAATTCTTTTCATTTTGCTTCATCTTTAAAATCATATCATTAACATTGTTTTTGAAAAACATATTTGTAACTCTTTGATCATCCAAGAATTTAGTCATTAATTTTTCAAGATCTGTTTTAGATTGAGATTCTTGGTTGATTGTTTTAGACTCTTTGTTAGGTAAAACACCGGTGGTTTTACCATCGTCTCTGGCAAAAAGTCTCCAATAAACAGTTCTCTTGCTATGCATACATCTTTTGAAATCTTTGAGATCTTGTTTCACATCATTGTTTAATTCTGTGAGCGATTTCTTGGAATCATTAGGATCATGATGGGATTGGTAAGAATATGAATCATGAGAGTTTTGGTTTTGATAACCTTCAGATTGGATGAAATTTACTTCATGACGTTCACACATCGGAGTGTCATCGTTCATGCGGTTTTTAAAAGCGTGGTTATCTTTAAGGTCATGATATTTGTTACGCATCTCATGCATCTCTTCTTTTAAGCTTATAATCTGAGAATCCATTTTTATTGTTAAAGCTTCCAATTTTTCTATTAATCGAGAATTATCATCATTACTATTACTTCCATCGGTGAAAGTAACAGATTTTTGATGATGATCGTTTTGAGATTTAATGGACCAATCAAGTTTGAAAAGGACTTTGTCCTCTAGAAATTGAAAAGCTTGATTTGCACTTTTGTAGAGGAAGATTCCTCCGACTGTTACGTCTAGGATTCCTTGAGTGGGTT
Source organism: Tanacetum coccineum (assembly GCA_026074375.1). Taxonomy (NCBI): domain Eukaryota; kingdom Viridiplantae; phylum Streptophyta; class Magnoliopsida; order Asterales; family Asteraceae; genus Tanacetum; species Tanacetum coccineum. The sequence goes on along the minus strand of BQNB010000264.1, from coordinate 109,418 downwards.
CGTCTAAACCGTGATAGAATATTTGAATAATAGCTCCTTTGGTCAGACCGTGCCCATGGCATTTTCGAAGCATGTTCTTGAGTCGTAACCAAGCGTCAGTTAGACTTTCACATATGTTTTGTGAGAAATTTCTGATTTCGAGTAAAAGACATTTAAATAACGAAGGTGAAAAGAATTTGTTTATAAAGGCTTTTCTTATTTTTTTCCCAGGATGTTATAGAATCTTCATTAAGTTCGTTAAACCAGGTTTTAGCTTTATCACACAAGGAAAAGGGAAATATTAAAAGCTTTACGGCTTCGCTTTGAGTTTCACCGTATTTGAACATGTCGCAGATTGCGAGAAATTCACGGATGTGGTCATGCGGATCGGCCCGCAAATAACCATCGAATTTATTTTCCAAAATCATTTTCAAGTGGGTACTATTGATAACAAAGTTGTCATCAACATTGGGTTGAACAATGACAGAATTAGGAGTCGGTGCTACAATCTTAGCATTTTCCCACATAGGCTGATCATCAGGATCGAGAATTATTTGTTTGGGTTCAACATCCTCTTCAGGTATATTTATGACGACAAACTCATTAACGGAAGAATGTTGGGTTTAAGATTCGATCCGAATGTATTCTTTTTGGAACATTTTAAATTTACAAGTCCTTGTTATTAAATTTTTATTAAATTTATATATTATATTCACAAGTTGTTTTCCGTAAGATAGGGGATTTATACATACATTAAGCATTTTGAAAAAAGACATTTTTATATATATAATTAAAGCTAATAGGATAATATTCAAAATAAAGTAAATTATTTTCATATATTTTTTTATTGATTTATATATATATTAGATATATTTTAATTTAATTATATATAGCAAATAAGGATAAATAAATAAAAGTTTTTTTTATAGGTACGGCGTACTTTAGGAAAAGTTTTGCAATTCATTATAAACTGTCAACATTTTCTTAGTTTTTCAAAAGGCCAAAAGGTGTCCCAATTTCATTCTAAAAAATCAGAAGGTAAATCAGTGTTTTAGGTTCTAAAAATTTGTGTACAAGTTCATTTCATGGTATTTTTTATCTGTTTTAACTAAGTTTTTATTTTTGAGCTTATTGGAGAGCTTATTTTTAAGCTAACTTTTTCACAAAATCCTTTGTTGAAACTGCCCTGGTGTTAAACCACCATCTTTAAGCCCACTGTTCTAGCTTATTAGAGGACCTTAGCTCAAGCTTTTGGCTTTTCTAAAAAGCCAATAAGCTCTTTTATAAGCCCCCTTATTTGTAGACCTTAGCTTGACCTCTAAGTAGTTTAAAATTAAGCTCAAAGTAGGGACTTGACTGTTTTACTTAGCATAGTGTAGGAAATAGCTTATTCTTGTTCCAGCTTATTTTGTGCTTTTTAATTGCTGTCTTTGTGTTCTTAGTTGCTTATTAAGTGTGTTTGTTGCCCTAGTTTGCTTATTGTTCATATACATTGCTTATTATGTGCTAAAAGTCACCAAGAAAAAGCCACATGTGCCCTTAAGCTTAGTTAAGCTTTCTGTCTATTTAGCCTTTTCCAGCTTATTTAGTTGTTAGAATTTAATTCAGAAGTGCTTATTTAGGTTAGGTTAGATAATCCCTTTCAGCTTATTTGTTCAAATGTTAGCTTAATAGTCCAAAAAGCCATTAAGAAAAGCCACTTGAGCCTTTAAGCTCAATTTAAGCAAACTGTCATAAAAAAGCCCTTTTTCCAGCTTATTTATAAGCTTTCACAAAAAGTCTTAGTTATAGAAAATGATAAGCTCAAGGTGCTTAACAAGTTTGGTTAAAAAGTTTTTCTAAAAAAAAAGAGGAGATAAGAGGAAACCCGGGTGAGCAAGACTCGAACCCGGGTCTCAACCCTCAATACACCTCTTTTATAACAAACACTCTTACCGCTGTGCCCTTGGGTCTTTTCTGTTAGACCCTTGGGCACTTTGGTATATAAGGGTGTTTTGACCCTTTAGCTTATAAGCTCGTTTAAGCTTATTTTCAGCTTATTTATAAGCTGAATTTCGGGTTTCTTATTTTTCTTAGGATAGTTTTAGGGTCTAGTATTTTAGGTAATTTTCTCAGAATTTTTAAAATTAGTTTAGTATTTTTTATAATTTAATTTCTTTAAAAGTTTTAAAAATTCATAAAAAATACAAAAATTATCAAAAAAATATTTTTCTTTTTTAGGAAATTTTCTTTAGTCATATTTTACGTAGGAAAAATAGAAAAACTTTCGTAGGGTTAATTTTGCAAACTTTTGATTTTTAAAGAACGGGTCTCGGGCACGGTTCTTGTCTTGACTCGTTTTTGGGTCAAACGACCTCCGTTTTCAGTCTAGTTTTTTTTAAACTTCGTTATTTGTCATTTAGAATCTATTTTAGCTTTTAAATTTGTTTTAGGGTTTAATTTGCAAAATTTAGGTTTTTGACCCTCGTTTTTCGTGCCCGTTTTAGGATTTAAGTTATTTAGCTTTCATTTTTAGGTTTTTCTCAATCGTTTTTGCTTGTTATTGATTAATTTAGCTTTCTACACTCCCAAATCATTACTCTCATTCAAACTCCAATTTTCCGACTGTATCGATTCTCTCAGCACAGCTCGTTGTGGGATAACGACCCGGCGGGTTTTTCCTATATATTCTCGGTTTCATTTGTATTGTTTTTAGTTTCAACTTATTATATATTAGTTTATTATATATTAATATATTTAAAGCGTGTTGTTTCAGACTCAATCAATACTCATTTGTTTTTACACGTGGGTAGCCCTTTTTGATGGTCTTAATAGGTTATCTTTTTCAGTTTTCTTGTTATCGTTGATAGGAGGGTGTGGATCTTCTTTGTGTCTTCGAAAAGGATCATCATACTTTCCTTCCCAGGTGTCATTACGGAATTATTGCTCGTGCTATGAGTTGAGGAGGAGGTTGTGGTTCAGGCTCTAATTGGAGTTATGAAGATACATTTTGAGACTTATACACTCATTATTTTCCGTTTCCAGTTTTTAAAGATAATTTTGGAAACGCTTTTATATTTGCTTCATCTTTAAAATCACTTCATTAACATTTTTTTGAAAAAACATATTTGTAACTCTATGATATCCAAAGAATTTAGTCATTAATTTTTCAAGATCTGTTTTAGATTGAGATTCTTGGTTGATTGTTTTAGACTCTTTGTTAGGTAAAACACCGGTGGTTTTACCATCGTCTCTGGCAAAAAGTCTCCAATGAACAGTTCTCTTGCTATGCATACATCTTTTGAAATCTTTGAGATCTTGTTTCACATCATTTTTTAATTCTTGACTCGGATTAAAGCAGTTAAAGATAGGATGATAGATTAGAATTGGTTTAACTTGTAGGTTAGTGCAGGTTTTGTAACAAAAAGATTTTTATATTAAATGTTATGCATAGTTTTATTTCAAAAATAATTATAAACTTTAAGTTTTCGGACAGGGCGTTTGAACCGTTAGGGGTAGGGTTTTTGTGACCCCGTCACAGGTGTCGTGGTGACGGCGTCGCGTGTTAATCGTGACGCCGTCTCTACAGTCTGCGAAAATGAAATTTTTATTTTTGATGAAAAGTTTCCTGCATTTGATTTCATAAGTTAATTCCTGTATAAATGGCTGCATAAAACCTGAGATTTAACAATTCAATCATATGACTCAAAACTGAAGCAAATTAATATAAACAATTCATTAAATATGTTTGAATTTGGCTCAAAATCCGGATAAATTCCCCTACACTTATTGTTTGCAAAATACCTTTGATTGAAATTAAGACGAGGTTAAAGACAAACAAAGCATGATTACAAGATAGTTCAAACATAATAATACAAATGGTAAAGGATTAAAACACACATGACACTCCTAATATGCGGGAAAAGTAAATTGGTTTGCCTCCCAAGAAGCGCTTTTCTTTATTAACGAGTCTTGTAGCTAGACTCGAAGTCACACGTCAAGTGTCGTAGAAGTGATCCAAGTCGATGATCTCTCTTGGACTTTCTCTTTCGGAGAGCTTCCTAGTGGTGGGAATTGATTGAAGGGTTTTGGTAAATTCCTCTACCATCAGGGGCCTCAAATCAGGTCTAAATCTTAGGAATGCCATGCTCCATCTCCGTTTTTGGGTGGTTTGTCCCAGTTAATTGGTTTTTTAATTAGGTCATCTGATTCCCACATGTTTAAAAATTAAGGTTATTAGGTATGCATCTAGTTTTTCTAACATTTCGAAAAACACTAGGTGTCCTTAAAAGGATTAAGCTCAGCATCTCTAGAAATTTCCCATTCTTCGGGCAAATGGCAGTCTAAGAAGTCTTTCCTAACATAATAAGGGGTTTGTGCGCCTACTTTGTCTGAGCTAGGTCATGGTTTGTAGGATTCCCTTTTTCCAAGTGTGGTCCAATAAGGTGCATTCCTCTCTTTCACTTAGTCAATCCTTTTAACCGAAATATGACACTTGTGATTCCTTCTAATACCGCTATTTTTGCATCCTACATCTATAACTGCAGTTGGCGGTTGCTAGGAATCATCTTCCCTATAAGCAAAGGGTTTCGGGGTCACTATCTTCATATCAATTACGTAGAGGTCATTTAAAAGTTTTAGTTTTCCTATGTGGACTTCTACGTCTTTCACAATCCCAACGGGGTAGGATTTGGTCCTGTCAGCAAATCAAAAGATATGGCCAGTCTCTTCTAATAGTCCGATGTTAAGCTTTTTGAATAGGTAAAGTGGGATTATGTTTACGCATGATCCTAGATAGGCCAAGGTGTCGAAAGGTTTTGAGTCCCATAATCTACAAGGTAGAGTGAATAGTCCGGAGTCTTCCATTTTTTACAGGTATTTATCCTTGGACAAATGCTGATCCGTTTTTGCCTAGTTCTAAACTTCCTACGTATTTATCTAATATGGCGTTATAGATTGGAGCGTGAGCTAGGACTTCAAGAACCGGTAGGTTAAGATGCAAATCTTGGAATTCATCTTTAAGAGTTGGTTCGGGCTCTTCTGGTTGTGGTGGTTAGGTTTCAATCTTGAGTTGCCGCAGGCTGGTTTAGGAAATGGTTGCCTCATTTAAATGTGCCTTGATAGCATTGATTGAGTTGGAAGGGTGAGTTAAGCATTGGGGATCGATTGTTGGGTAAGAACGAGCAGACAAAACTGGAGTAGCACTCAGTTTTGGGTTCTTAACCGTATCGCTAGGCAGCATGCCCGCTATTCGATTGGTGATGACCTTCAACACAGTGTCAATTTTATTGGTCATCTCGCTTTGTTGTTGTTTGAAATCGGCTTCAAACTTGGATAGTTTAGCATCTTGAGATGCCATGAACTCGGAAACCACTCCTTCTAGATTTGATTGGTTGTTAAAATTTTAAGGACTGTTGTTGAAGGAACGGTTCGGGATCGAAGTGTTGGGTTGGAATCGGTTAGGTGGGTTTGAAAAGTTATTTTGGAATTTCAGGGTTGTCTCCACCTAAGGTTAGGGTGACTTTTCCATGACAAATTGTAGGTGTCACGAAAATTGTTTTTCTCAGGCTTGAAAGTATACCACTTACCTCCCGCTTCATCGATACGCGAGGATGCGTAGTCAACAAAGGCTTGTTCTGGATCTTCCATGCAATACTGAGTGTCGTGAGGACCACTGCAGATCTCACAAGAGGTAGCGACTTTGTTCACTTGGGTAGGTTGTGTTGGGAATTATAGATTTGATGAGACAAAAGAACAAAAGAATGAAACAAGAAGGACTTAATCGACAGATTAGGAAGTTACAAGATGTAACTTAAAGAAGGACTTAATGATTGGGAAGTTACAGATGTAACTTAATATGGACTTAATGATTAACTTAATAGCCCATTAATGGTTTGATTAGAATTTTTGTAACGTCTTATGATCTCTATTCTTATATAAAGAGACATAGAATTCTTAGGTTTTAGATCCATCAATGAGAAAACAAAGGACTTCTCCAAATGAGAGTCTGATTACAAAGTGTGTGTGCTTTGTATATTAGTTGTTAGTTAGTTAGTCACACCATAGTAGTTGGCTGTTGCCCCTTGTTATTATAGGTTGGGGTAAATAGGAATCGTTCAATGAAAAACCTTGTTCAATAACAATTGTGTTTGTTTAATTCCGCTGTGCATAATTGTTACAATTGTTATTGGTAAAACGATCCTAGATGAGTTTAAAACGATCTTATCAAGTGGTATCAGAGCCAAGAGGCTCTTGATCAGGGATTTAAAGGTTTTATGGCTGATGATATGAAGAAGAAACTAAAAAATCGTTTAGATTTTCTTTGTTCGGCACTTTTTGAGCAAAAGTGGTAAAACGGTGTAAATCATTCGTTCAACGTTGATCGTCTCGGAAATTTTTATGGAGGTTATATATTACATGTATAGCGTCGATCTGACCGGGGATTCTTTTGATTTTGAATCATCAAATTAAGATTATGATTTTTCTAAGAGGTGAGAAAGGTTTTAAGGAAGGACTAAGAGCAGAAACGACATTCAATCAGAGTAAAACCCCTAATTGGTGTTCATAAATTGAAGCCGCTATGATCAGATCTTTCTTATAATTAATGCATTATTGATTCATGATCATATGACACAAGAAGACACCGAACAGTCCATGGAAGACGAACTGAAGAATTAATGTACACCAATTTATTCTTCTGTCTGTTGATTACTAAAGGGTTTTGTCTTCATGCGTTATCACATTAATCAAAGCCAGGGGAAGGTGAAGCAGTTCCAAGGTATTTTAGCCGCATGTAGAGCAGATGTGTCATCAAGATATCACGCGTTTTTGTCATCAAGCCCTTTACTCTTCGAAAGTACTGCTTCTATTCGAAAGTACTGCTCATTATGCTCAAAGTACTGCTCGTTGTGAAAGTACCGCTGTTATGTTCGAAGGTACTGCTAGTTTCATCCGAGAAGTTAGTTTATATGATAGCTTTGTTCGATATCGGACAAAGCGTAATTTTTGGTTCTCGGATGTGAATACGATATCATACAGTGCATATTTTTGATGGATTAGATTCTCAAATGCTTGTTTAAGGGGAAGATAATAATGGCTCGTATTTGGAGATTTATTGAAGAGGTGATTATGAAGGAAAATCGAATATTACTTATTTGAATGTCGTAGTGAGTTTTCACAGGTGCGTTGTGCTTATCCATATCTTAAAGTTGTGGTTGGCTTTAATGGATAACTTTGTTCGTGACTTACAATTGGTGTGACGAAGACTTGACGAATCTAGCAAGGGTGTATGATTTTTCTTATGTGCTTTATGCTCACACTTCTATCAATTTAGAGTTAACGTGTTGTGCTCAGTTTCTCATATAGTATGAGTATTTTGGCAAGAGGTTGCGATCTACTTTTATTTCTCATAGATTTACTTTATAAGTTGCGACGTCACGTGGATAGTGCAAGACATAAGACACAGTTTGGGAATTTCAACTTCTTCAAACAAATTTGTATATACTAGTTTCTTCATCAGTATCATTACATAAAGCCTACAGAGTTAGAGATTCAAGAGTATGGTAAACATATGGGTTTCATGGAGATTATTGTTTAATTGTTTAACTATCTAATGTAACACTTTATAGGGGAAGTGTTTACAAGTTGCTTCTTTTACTGGAAGACCCCCTATTGGATGATTACAAATGGGGAGAAGACATTCAAGAGTTATAGTTTCGCAACTAGTATTGTGTGACATGTTCAAGAAGATCTTAAGTCAAGGGGAAGCATTGTTTCATTCAGGAGATGTTTAAATCTAAACTTCAGGGGAGCTTTGGCTTTTTGATGAAGTTCGTGCAAGAACATTGCTTTGTTTTGGTCTTCAACAAATAGGGGAAGATTGTGGGAATTATAGATTTGAATGAGACAAAGAACAAAAGAAGGAAACATGAAGGACTTAATCGACAGCTAGGAAGTTACAAGATGTAACTTAAAGATGGACTTAAGGATTGGGATGTTACAAGATTGTTAACTTAAGGATAGACTTATATGATAATTAATAGCATAATGTTGTTTGATTAGAATTCCTTTGTAACATCTTATGCTCTCTCCTTAAATAAAGGACATAGACTTCTTAGGTTGTAATCCATCATACATAGAAAAACTCTCCAATGAGAGTTTGTTGTTAGTTAGTTAGTACACCATAATTAGTTGGTGTAGCCCCAAGTTATAGTTGGAGTAATAGGGAAACGTTCAATGAAGAAAACCTTGTTTAAATACACTATTGTTCTTTATATTCCGTAGCCTGTTTATGATGTTATTCCTGTTGCCCTCGTGGTAGGTTATGGATAGTCTACAAGGAGTGCGGATGGTTTCTCGTCTAAATGGTGGTTGATGAGGAATGGGTTACGAAAACAGATAACAGAAATGAAAGAAAGACTACAGAAAGCTTTAATATGCGGAAAATTAAAATCTAAATTGAAAGGATTCAAGCAAAGTAGAACTAAGCTTAAACTATGATCAAAACCCTAACTAATTCCCCGGCATTGCGCCAAAAACTTGATGCGATCGTATTAGACTTTTACCACGGGAAGTTTTACAAACTCCCTAGGCCAGAGCACCTAATCGTTGTAGTAGATCAGTATAGGCAAGACTCTGGGGCGGTTGTTAGTCGTTCACTCGTGGAATAGGTTAGGAAGGCTTGATCACGGTCTAACAGAATTCTAAGGGTTGAAAGATGATTCTTTTTTGTATTTTTATGTTTTATGGAAAGCAAGTAAATCATATATTTGAGAGATTGGTTTGGTATTAAGCCTATTTAACTTATATTATAATCTAAATACTGGTGATAACAATTGATATAAGATTGTGTTATTATACATATTGTATTACTTCCCTAGATTGCTCTCCTAGTGTTGTTGCTTTGTCACACTTGTGATGATTGTGTATATTTATTTCCTAAGTCATTAACGATTACACGAAACCCGCCGTATCTACTTAGTATTCTGTTAGAGCAAACGCAAAAGTAAGGTGGCCCCCCTGGGGTAGTATGGAAGCTATTACAAGGCCCAATGGTTATACTAAGTGTATGTGAAATTCTAGTAAGAGTGGATCAAACAATATTAGGGGGCAGAGGTAGTATGAAGACGGTTACCGTAGGTATCTTTTACACATCATGTTTCCCTGGACATATCAACTAGCGATACAGACTAAAATGCTGATTTTTTAAGGACCTAACATGTACCCTCCATATACAGAAGCAACACAACTAAGTCTATCATTCTAGGTTTCATACAATCATAAATAAACAACTATGGTGGTTTAGCCAAGCATGTTAAGATAAAAGCAATAAACATAGATGAATCAAACACACATTTCGACATATTAGACTTATTAAATAAACCTTACTTGATGAAAACATGAGTCGGAGGAAGTACAATATGCTTTTTTAGAGCCCTATATTCTTCCTCTAACAGCTGCTAAACCGTTACTAGGGTTAGTACCCTCCTTTTATTCTAAAGTTACACACTTAAAACACCTAAAATTAGGTTTGTTGATTTAGGAAGAATCAGTGTGACGATTTTAATCGGACGCCGTCCATAAAAGAGATTAATTCTAGATAATGGGCTAGGTGTCGTGTGCTCTGACAGCCGGTGTGGAATCTTGTGACGCTTATTTAGTCCTGTGTTGAGACGGGTCACATTGTATTGTGACGCCGTCTCCAGCCGCCTGAGTAAATTATCTGAGAGATTTGGCAGTTGGTCCGTAGTCTTGTCTGTTTTCTTTATCCAATAGCCAAGTTACGTGTAATTCTTTCATATGACCCTTCAAATGCAAAAAAAATTTTTTTATTTTACTGAAAATGACGTCAAGTACCTAATTTTGGGCATAAACACTTGATTTAGGGGTTAAACGTACCTGAAAAGTCTCTCTCTCTCTCTCTCTCTCTCTCTATATATATATATATATATATATATATATATAGAGTAGGGATCCAGTGAGAAGTAAATTAAAATAAGAAGTGGTGAGAAGTGACTAAAACCACACATTTGAGATGCAACGACTTGCATTAGATGCATTTCTATTCATTTAGATGCATCATTTCGAGTTTCGAAAGTTAATTTGATGTGTAGATGGTGCAAATTGATTTTCATGATTTTAGCACTGTGCAGAGGAACAAAAAACATGAAAAATCATGAAATGCATCTAATATATGTATATGCATCTAATTAAAAGCTTGAAATGCGTTATAATGCATCTAAGATTATAGAGATGCGTCTAATTTAAGTCGGTGCATCTCGGATATGCGATTATAGTTACTTCTTATCCTTCGTATTTTAAGAAAACTTCTCATTTGATCCTAACTCTATATATATATATATATATATACTAGTTGCAAAGCCCGCCCGATGGGCGGACATGCCTTTTGAGTATCCTTGATAAAATTTAAGTAACAGTTAATGAAGTAGGAACAATGTTAAATTATAATAGATATCATATTTATTATCCATATAATATATATACTAAGGTGATGTTAGGTTCTTTTCAGAACCAAATGAATGTACAGAACTGCGAGAACTAGGATCAACCAATGAGATTTTTTTGAATATTTATTTTGTTTATTTAATTCAAAAGGGTATAATAGTAAAATTACATTTTTATTTTCTTTTTGAGATTTTTTAATAAAAAACATTTTTTTAAATCCAACATTTTATGATTTTTTAATAATTTCTTTTTCTAGCATGTATGATTTCAAAAGATAAAATGCATGTGTGTTTGTTTTTTCACATAGTAAATTTACATATATTTTTAGTGTTCAATTGCTTAAACATCTAATGTGTTTTGCTCACAATATTTACACAAGTGCATGAAATAAAAAACACAAGGTACATATAAATTATCAAAGCTTAAATGCTCCATATGCATGCAACGAGAAAAAAATGAATGTACAATAATCGTTTTCAAATGAAAATGCTTTATATATTGCTATATACATGTGCAACCATCATTTTATACAACATTGGCTTCAAACTTTAATTATGCACATGTATTTTCGTCGTCTTTATTCACTAGGTACGCGTAATCTTGAACTATGCACATGTGTTTTCATTAACTTTGCTCACTAGGTACACATATTCTTCAACCGTGCATATGTATTTTCATCGGCTTAGTTCACTAGGTACACATTGTCTTGAACCATGCACGTGTATTTTCATTGTCTTTATTCACATGGTACCCAAAATCTTAGAGCCATGTACATGTATTTTTATCGTCATGCATTTCACCACCATCTTTCAACAAATCTACAAATATCTTCAAACAGAAAAGATAAAATAAGTCAGAACCAACGATATGAAACATATGTATTCATGATACACAATGATCTCCCACATATTGAGTAATCTGTTTTAACAACATTTATAAAAATAATTAAAATATTAGCCAATACATCAGCAACCTCTACAACATATATGTTCCATAAAATAAATAACCAAATTAAAAGGCAAATATACACGTGTTTTCTTAATGACACTAGGCTCGAATACTCACACAAACATATGCACATGTATTTTTTATAATATGAACAACATATCACCTAAACTACATATCTAAAAGTACCCAAATAAGAAGCACACCAAAAAATACTCTTTTTATATATTTCATACATCATAATTGTTCACTATAGATGACAGTTGTTTTTTTTCAAAACTGGTACAATTTATAAATAAAAAGTTTATATTATATACATCATATTGTTCATTAAAGATGACAATTGTTTCTTTCAAAATTGGTACAGTTTATTAAAAAAAAAAATTAGCCAAACGGTACATCAGTGTAACTTTTTACTATAGTCATTCAAAAGATAATTGTATTCTTTTAAAATTAGTACAATCTATAAATTAAAGATGAATTAATAAAAATACAAAGGGTAACATAATACACAAATAAAAAAGGATTTTAAAGAAATATAATCGATTTCAATTAATTATTAAGAATTTCAGAAACAACTGAAAGGATGACTTTGAGAAAAAATAACTAAACGACATTGAAGATTGCACAAACAACTTAAAAGAATAAAAGATGACTTTGAAAAAAAAATAACTTGATGATCTTAATTCTTAAACGATCATCACGAAAAGACATAAAAACTTGAATGATCTTATTAATTCAATTGACAAAACAAAAATTAATTAAATAGCATTAGTTACCTTTGAGGGAAGTGTGCATTTGCTTATGGAAATCATCTGATCTGGGCTCTAAGAAAATGACGGCAAGGTTGTTTATTATTATTTAATAATAAAATGAAAGATATAAATGATCCATTTAAACCTGTAAATGTAGTGGGACGGTTAGCTTATTCAGATATGTTAAAATCCCATTTTTACCCTTTTTATTCTAAATAAATGGTACCTCAAAAATCTTTTATTTACAGTTTTGTCATCAGCCATTTGTAGCCATTGATTAAAAAATCTAATGGTTCAGATTGGTTCTCGCAGTTCTGTACATTCATAGGGAAAACCATATTTTGCTAGAAAACTCAGAAAATCAAACAGATGCCCTAAAAAAACCAAACAGATGCCCTAATGTTTTCAGACTAAAAATTGGTTTTTCAGGAAAATATGGCCTCGATTTAATGTCTGTAAAAAACTCAAAAACCAAACAGATGCCCTAATTTTTTCAGGCTATATAAATTTTTTTTAGGGCATCTGTTTAGTTTTTTAGGGCATCTGTTTGGTTTTTTTGGGTTTTTACAGAGAGTAAATCGAGGCCATATTTGCCTGAAAAAACAATTTTTAGCCTGAAAAAATTAGGGCATCTGTTTGGTTTTTTAGGGCATTTGTTTGGTTTTTCTGGGTTTTCCACCGAAATTAAGTTTTCTCATGATCCCATCCCTATATATATATATATATAGAGGAATGTTAAAATAAAAAGACAAATATTCGTGAGAAGGATAAAAAGATTTTTTTTTTTTAAAGTTCTTGAAAAATTCCAAAAAAAATTCCATTAAATCAGGTATGTTGGTGCATAAAACTTTTGTAAAAGAAGTTTTTCTAATTTTGAGTTTTTATACGTTTTTTTAATGCGCAAAAAAAGAAATTTTGATGCACAAAAAAATTTTGATGCACAAATTTTTTGACTTGTTATAGTTTGATGCGCAATAAAATTTTGATGCACAAAAAACCGATTTAATGCACAAACGTTTTTTTTAATAAATTTTTTTCGGCAAAACTATCCACTTTTAGAAAAACTTCCTTTACAACTTTTTCATGCACCAACATACACGATCTTGTGGAATTTTTTTAGAATTTTTTGAGAACTTTTTAAAAAAAATAAAATTTTTTATTCTTCTCACGAATATTTGTCTTTTTATTTGATCTTTATCTTATATATATATATACATATATACATAGGAATGAGTTCTAGGGAAAACCATATTTTGCTAGAAAACCCTGAAAACTCAGAAAACCAAACAAATGCCCTAAACAAACCAAACAGATGCCCTAATTTTTTCAGACTAAAAATTGGTTTTTCAGGCAAATATGGCCTCGATATAATGTCTGTAAAAAACTCAAAAACCAAACAGATGCCCTAATTTTTTCAGGCTATACAAAAGATTTTTTAGGGCATCTATTTAGTTTTTTAGGGCATCTGTTTGGTTTTTTTGGGTTTTTACAGAGAGTAAATCGAGGCCATATTTGCCTGAAAAAACAATTTTTAGCCTGAAAAAATTAGGGCATCTGTTTGGTTTTTTTAGGGCATTTGTTTGGTTTTTCTAGGTTTTCTGCTTTGAAACTAGACTGCAAAATTAGTATTAAGAATTAGACTACAAAATTAATAACATAACTCAAGTCTTTTACATGAAAAAAAAGAAGGGATTCAAACTTCAAAGAATGTAATGGATAAATTATTCTCGTTTAAAACAGGTTGGGTCTGCATCCATTCATATTTGGAAGACGTATTCTTGCTTGTATTGAAACGCATTTTGCAGAATTTATTAAATACTCTTATCAAATTATGTTTTAACACGTCCATAATCCATACTATAATGCTCAAGTCTTTTGTTCGTTCATGTTCATTAAAAAGCAATAATTTCGATAAAATCAATGCACTATAATAGGGTTATATGTAAATTATATCATTTTTATGGTCAACAATCATGTGCAAGTATTCACATGTAGAAAAAACAATACCACGTGTAGTATTGTCGAATTGTTTTATATATAATTGTATATATTAAGCAAAGATGCTCTAATGTCACGAGCCAAAAATTCTGATAAGGGTATGGGGTTTAGCTTGGATGGAAGTACATGGATGCGAGGATTGCTGGTTTATTCATGTTGGTCTTGTTGGATACCCCGAACGTAGGGTTGTATTGCAGTGCCACGAAAGTAGTAGACCTCGATTATGGACATACACTGGTCGGGAGTTGGGGCCGCTCCCCTGATGAGTCCAAGGCAGGACGAAACCAGTAAACCTCTATTATACGCGGAAATGTTATTGGATGTCCTTATCGGTGTAAGGACGCCACTCGGGGTCGAAAACGACTGACCCCGTTGACAAGTCGGTATCGCACAAGGGTCAGCATTCGAGGCAATGCGCTTTGACAACCAAGAAGAACGCTGCTAGTGGAAGTACGGTTATTGACGAGAACAAGGGTCGGGATGAATTGCGTCATCAACCCAAGAAGAGAGGAACGTCCAAGGACGTTGTGGCAAGTTTGGATCAGAGAGTGGCAGGTGTTGAGACATCCATGGCGGAGTTGAAGAACCAAGTTGAGGGCTTGGAAGGTTTGGACTCCGATTTCACGAGTATGAGGGAGGACTTTCGAGTAGCCCTCAATACTCTTAGTGGCGACTTGAAGCGTGAAATCCATGACTTAAGAGATTCGTTCATGGGCGAGATCACGAAGATACGAGAGGAGTTTGGAGATGAGGTCTCCACACTTCATCAAGTCATTGAAGGCTTGCAAGCGGATATGGCATTGTGCAAGCGGTCCTTAGCTAGTGGCGGGAAGCTAGGGCGGTTGATGATTTCTTGTGGGATATGGAACAATACTTGGAAGGTGTCAACGTGGTGGATGATGCTTCCAAGATCAAGATGGCGACCCGATACTTGAAGGATACCGCGGCGTTATGGTGGAGACGTCGGTATGGAGATATTGAGCGAGGTACGGAAACTATCGATACTTGGGCTGAATTTGTGGCGGATTTCAAAAAGCAATTCTATCCGAAGAATGCTAAGAACGAGGCGAAGAGTCGGCTTCGTAAACTCAAGCAATCCGGGACGATACGGGAGTATGTCAAGGAGTTCACCACACTTGTCTTGGAGATTCCGGAGCTTTCCAACTAAGACTCTCTCTTTTACTTTCTTGATGGTTTACAAGGATGGGCTAAGACGGAGTTAGAACGACGAGGAGTTCAAGATCTCTCTACGGCTTTGTTCATGCGAAGCTTTGATTGAACTTTAGTCGAGGAGGAATTCGTCTAGCCGAAAGATCGGAAGGTGAACCCAGCGAAAGGTAGGGGAGAATAAGAATGCCATAATGGTTCTCGATGTTGCACGCCTAAAATATCAAATCTTTATGACGTGAAATGCAATTAACTTGTACCTTGAGCAAAATGACAGTCGGAATTTTAAGAAGTTGTTAGAATATCAGGGTAGTAGTGACGCGCAAATCATAAAACAGGTACTAATCATTAGTTGCTGCATAAAACTTCAGAAAACACTTTGCTCAGGATCTTAAAAGATTATAATTACATCTTGGTTTTTTGAAAAGATAGCTTATGAAGTCGCATTACAACCTTTCTCCTTCATGTTATTCATCTCAGCCACAAAAAGAAATCACGGTTTTGAACAATATTATCAAAACCGAATATTGTTACAAAAGGAAAAAAATACTTGCTTTGAATATACCTCAGAATCATAAGAAACTTCGCGGTGGAGGTGCGGGTTTAGGGTATTCAGATCAAACACACAATTTTTGGATTATCTTGAGATTGGGTCACGTTTTTTTTCAATCGGGGAAAACTGATGAAGGTAGCCAGTGATTTGGATCTGGTTTGGGAAAAATTATATCAGGATTGTTTGTATTGTTATGGTTATATACCCTCATACATAGCTCCATAAATACTGTGGCTCCCTTGCTCCATTAATGTTGCTCCATTAATGGTTATAACTTCATACATAGCTCCATAAATACTATAACTCCCTTGCTCCATTAATGTTGTGTAACTCCACAAACTCTTGATATGCATCCGATTATGTTTTTAGTTTGTATGTTTGGGTCATTCCCATCATTAAGACTCCTCATTAAATATACAGGACTGAATCTTATATGATATAAGATATACAAATAAATGTTTCGCCATATTTTAGTTTAACTGTACATATTTTATTTTTTATTTTTTTAACGGCGATTTTATTAAAAGACTAGCAAGGAGCTAAAAGAAATTACAAGCTAATAGTACTAAGGTTTATCATTCAAGTAACCCAATTAAATTTAGATTGACTTCGACTAGAACACCAAATGAAAGATATATGAACTAGATCCTCAAAAAGAAGCTCTCTACAAGGATGATTTATCACCGAATTTAGCAAGATTCTTGAATCTCCAAATTAAAACACCACATTAATTATTAGCTCCTCTCAAACATTCCTTTTTTTCCGCTTATGAAAGGTGATCATTGTTAAACCACTGAAGCCAATCTTCATAAGACTCAAGGTCGATGTCTTCTAACTCCCACCAACATAAAAATTTAGTTCTCAATTGTCGGGCCAACGAACATGAAAAAAGAAGGTCTGAAATGGACTCGACGGAGATGTTACATAAAGGGCAAAGAATGAAAGGGATATCCACTCCTCTAAGGGAGAGACTTCAAACAGAAGGAGGTGAGGAGTTATCCAAAGACATCTCTACAAGCAAAGACATTAATCTTGATAGGAATCACGTTTACCCATCTAGTAGGCACATCCTCTTTTGGCTGAAGCGAATTATCAATAAATGATCAAACTAATTTCACCGAGAACTTACTTGAAGCCTCATAAGATCAAATCTAACGATCTAACATAGGAGATAAAATTACGCAATCAGTATGTACTTGAAGAGAGCGTTGCTGATCTTCCTCTATCCCACCTCTTGGATTACGACGATATGAAAAAACCAAGGACTTGTTACTCAATTTATTTGAAACGCTAATATGTTTGGATAATTCCAAAGCGTATAGCCTAGGATACCGATGCTTCAACGCTATCTCGTCTAGCCAAATGTCATCCCAAAAAAGCAAATATTCCTCATTACCTATTTTTTACAGACAAAAGCCAAAAGATCAATACCTTTATTTGTAAGAGACATAGTTTCTCAAACAATATCCAGCCAAGTTGAGTGTCTACAGATAGATTCAAAGGAGCCCATCGCTCATCTCTCACCATAAATAGCTTTAATAAATCTTGCCAAAGAGAAGAACCTTGCGAAAGAAAGCGCCAAATCCATTTGAAAAGAAGGGCATGGTTGAAAGTAAAAAAAGATAGAAACCCACCAAGGTCCACTGATAGACTCAAGTATATAATATAAATATCCAAAGTATAGAAAATTCCACAACTACCCTTGAGGACAAAGGTAGTTTGAAAAATCTTACAAAAATACTACACGTTTAACCGGTAAGTGATTACCGGGTCGTTTTCCCAAAGACTTATGAAATTAAGACCTCATTTGTTATTTGGACAATGACATTGAATTGTTCAAACTTTTTGGATTCTAAATTTTTCTAAATCTACAATTAAAATAACAAATTTATAAAACAGCAAGAAAAATTAACGACTATTCAATTTACGGTAATGTAAAAGAAAACGTTGGACATATAAGCATTTGTACTAAATTAATCCAAATTGATTATCTAACTTTTTCTATCCTAATATGACTATTTAAAAAGAAATGCTTAGATATTTCTAAAACCGTAGTGATTTTAAAGCTTAAAAACGAAGAAACAATAACGGGGATCGAATCCCGTTCTTTAAAAGTGAAATTTCAAAAATAGTAACCAACGGAAGTAATTTAAACCTAAGCCCTAGAAAATAATTTTGTGATAAAAAAGAAAATTTTATAAAAAAGAAAATTATTTTTTTGATTATTTTTCTATTTTTTATGATTTTTTTAAGTTTTTAACTAAATTAATTCATGAAAAATATAAAACTTTAAGCTAAAAATCCTAAAAATTTTCTAAAAATAGTTTATGATAAGCAGGATGTAGGAAAAATGAGAAATCCTAAATAGCTAAACTAAATAAGCCCGGGAAAATTTCAAATAAGCACTCGATGGCTTATTAAATATTAAAGCTCAAAAAAGGGTTGAAAGGTTTGATTGTTTGCAATCATTGGACGTAAAAGTCCCAAGGGCACGTTGGTGAGGGGTGTGTGTGTTGAGGCTTATAAAGGTGAGGGACTAGGTTGAGGTCGGGGGTTCGAGTCTTGCTCACCCCCGACTTCCCTTGTTTTACCCTTTTTTTATTTTTGAAAAAACCTACAAAAGCAAATGTTGTAAAACTGTTTTATAATAATATATTTTTGTGACAACAACTTTTTTCTAAATCACAATAAGCTAGTTAACAGATTATAAAAATTAAGTCAGAAACAACTTAAACCATTTTTTTTTACTTTTACAAACTAAAATAAGCGAGAAAACCTAAGATAAGCTAAAAATAAGCTACTCTAAACTTAAAACTTAACCTTCTAACGCATTTTAATCTAGAAATGAAACAAAAATGCACAAAGCATAAGCTGGAAATTTACCAAATAGGCACTTTAAAGAGAAACTGGTTTCCAAAACAGACCTAAGGCACTCTTTTGAGCTTAAATATAAGCACACAAAAGTTCTCTTATGACTAACAAGACTCTACTATTTAACTCTTAACCTAAAAGCTATTTGAAAAAGCAAACAAAAGACATTTTGAAATTTAATTAAGCAGAGAAAAAGCTTAATGAAAAAGCTACTTAGGCTATTTTTGATATTTTTGTTTTTTCTATGAAAGCTAAATTAAGCTGAATCCTGGACTAAATAAGCTACAAACAACTTAATTTTAACCTAATAAGCTAGTTAAGACAGAAAGTAAACAAAAACTTATGGCAATAAGCTAAAAATCATAAATAAGCACTTTGATAAAACTGATAACCAAACAGGCCTTAAGGGCACTTTTGAGCTTAATTCCAAATAAGTAAATGGATCCTTATGGCTATAAGCCCTACACCTACTTAAACATTGGCCAAAAAGCTACTTGAAACATATCTTAAAAACTATTTTGAAAAGCTAATGGACAAAGAAAAAACTATTTGAAAACAGCTTATTACACTTAGTATGCTGAGTGAACCTTTGGTTTTTTTTTCAAAAGACAAAATGCTGAATTTAAGCTTAAAAACAGATAGCTTAATGAACTTTTAAAAGCAAATTAAGCTGAAATAAGTCTACTATTACCTAAAATCTTCTTGTGAACAAAATTGGAAACTCTAAAAATATTTTTACCTGCTGATTTTTAAGCTAGAAATTGGCTATTTGGCTTTTATGACTGCTGATGCAATTGACATATGAACAACTAAAACTTAAAACTAACAAATGCAGGCTTAGCAAACTATCTTCTATTCTAATAGAACATCAAAATAGCTATAAATCCACTAAGTTTAACTGCTAGAAACAATTAAAACCTAATGAGCTTAAGGATCTGAGCTTTCTCTAACAGATTCTAATGACTATTTATGAATGATGATTAAAACTAATTAATCCTAATAACAACTTTAAATCCTATCAATATAAACCAAAATATGAAGTTTGCATTCAATTTGAAAGACTAAATGGTTACAAGCAGTTCTGACTTGCTTGAACCAAACACCCATTTAACTTGATCAATCCCATTTTTAGCTTATAGATTTAAGATTTAAAGAACAAATTTCTAATACCAAATAGTATATAGCTAAAAACAGACCTAATAAGTAAATTTCAATAACTAAATAAGTTGAAATAAAAACTACAAACTAATGCTATATTTTTTGTTTTTTCACTGTTTTATAGAAATAACAAGTAAACTATAATTTTAATCTAACAAACTAACATATTAAGCATAAATCAATTATAATAAGCATCAATAGCAAACTAACAAAATAAGCAGAAAATAAACAGTAATAAGCTAGAAATGCAAATTAAACTAAAAAATGTAAAAATGAAACTTACAAGAGCCTCTGCTTAAACGAGGCTTATTAAATGCTCTTTTGAGCTATCAACAAGCTTCAGCTTATCAAATGATAAGCTGGTATGGTCTTGGAATCCCTTCCATTACTAGCTTCCCTTCCTTTTATAAGTTGTGGTAATTTGAGGGTGGATTTAAGTGTCAATAGGCTTAGTTAAGCTTTTGAGAGCCTAACTAAGTGAATACTAGCTTGAGCGGTGAATTAAGAGCTATTTATGAATGTTTGATTAATATGAGCTATTAAACCAAATTGCTTTATAAAACATAAATTGAACATTAAAATGAAAACATACTTTTATTAATTAAAGAGTACTGATTACAAGCTTGAAAAAAAAACTACATTCACTGAATTAAGACATTACTATAAGCTAAATTGCAAAAATTACAAATTATTTAAAAACTACACTAAGCTATATTAATACTACTCCTAGATGCTTCATGTGAGTGAAGCAGGTCTTGTATTTATAGGAGAAAACAGAAGCTTTTAGGTCTGATTAGGACGCTCCTCTATAGTCTGATCTGTGTCTTTCAATACGATTGCCTATCATGGATGCTTAATCTTAGCCCTTGGATCAAAATGAGCACACAGATTGCCAAGCTGGCAATCCTACTCTTTGGGAGTGGGTGTATTTCTTTAACACTGAATCCAATGCAAATTTCCCTTTTCTTATGTGTTTCTTTAATAGCCCGCGTGTCATTCCTTGCCAGAGTCTTGACCAATAAGAGCTCTTGGTGACGTTTTTGCTTGACGAGATGGCACTTAGTACTTGGAATCTCTTGTAGCCACGTTAAATTAAGAGGATGTGGGTTAATTTGGGTTTAATTTGAGCTAGGTGAAATGGGGGAGACGGTGAATAGTAAAAACTATTTTTCTCGCCCCCCAAATGTTATACGTTTTAAGTTTGACCCGAGGGTTTGGGGTGTTGACTTAGGCTTGGGTATAAAAAAGGAAATGGGCTACAGGTTTATTATTTGGGCTTGGTGAAAGGGATTTAAGGGTTTTGTTATAAAGAGATAACGACCGTTAGTCTTTATAATAAAAAGACTAACGGTGTTAGGGTTTTAAGGACTTATTGTGAATTTGGTTTAACATTAAGGCTCATTTGGGTATTTTGAGGGTTTTGTCGTTCTGTGGTAGACTTTGTTGACCATTTGCTAGAAACTCTAGGCTCTTGTGCATCTATCTTCCCAGTGTCACTGTTGTTTCTGGTTTTGATCCGTTTCTTTGATGATTTTTGCAATATCCGTACCTACACATCACAAATGACAAAACAAGCAATATACAAGCATAATTTGCACAATTTGTTCATTTTAAGGCCATTTTTGGTATAAAAAGGATATGTGATTTCTCACATATTAGCCACCATATTTTTTTAAGCTAAAACTTTATTCCAGCTAATCATCGCCAAATTCCTTTCTGAACCATCTGTGCTATAAAAAAATTCCTTTTAATTGATTCCATGCTATGTAATACTCCCATAGGAACTTTGAATATAGACATGTGGTATAATGAAATTGAGCTTAAAACAGATTTAATTAGCTTCCACTTAGAAAGCCTAGAAGAAACTTTAGATGAAACTTCATCCCACGAATTATTTCTAGACATGATGCTTCCAACTTGAACTCTAAGATGAGTGAAAGGAGATGAAAAATTCAAACAACCCACTTCTCTCACTGCTAAATTAAACCAATTCTGCTCGAAGCCAACCCTTATTATATTGATCTTATGAATGTTTAATTTGAGACCAGATGCCATGTGAAAGCATTTTAAAATATTAACAATTATTCTGATGTTTGACATATCTCATTTGCCAACGAAGAAAACATCGTCAACATAGAATAAACTAGAGATTGTCAAAGAATTATTAATAGAAATACCTGAGAAAAGGCCAGCGTCCATAACACTTCTAAAAGAAAGATGAATACTTTCCATAACCAAAATAAATAAGAAATGAGACAAAGGGTCTCCCTGCTTCAATCTTATATGGAATTGAAATTTCATAGTCGGGCTTCCATTAACGACAACCAATCCCACTTCAGACTTGAGACATCCGTTGATCCAACCACGTCATTTATTTCTAAAACCATACATCCTTAGAACATCGTCTAAATAATCCCATCCAATTGAGTCAAAGTCCTTTTCATAATGACATTCAAAACTAGTCTTTAAGCTTCTTATGTTTACACTACGTGAGAAGTCATTGAGGATAAACGCCCTATCAAGGATTTGAAGATTGGTAAACAAAAAGCTCTATTTTAACATCGCTAACATGATTCAAGATAACCCAGCTTAATCTATTAGCCAATATCTTGGTAATTATTTTATATAGACTTCTAATTAAACTTATAAGACAAAAGTCATTAACAAATTTAGCATCATGAATCTTCGTAATTAGAGAAATAAAAGAAGAATTGCATCCACTTGGGAATGCACCTGAAGAGAAGAATTCGGACACATCAGCCATAATGTCTTGTTCAGTAAATTCAATATCGAGAAAGAAATTCGAAAGTGAAACCATCCGGACCAGGAAATTTATTCGTGTCACAGTCCTAGATCGCACTCTTGATCTCGTTAGAGTAACATTACGTTCCAAATCTTCTTTTTGATCAGAAGAAAGTCGCTTAGTGTAATGATCCACCAGACAAATTCTAAAAGAACCAGGCTTCGAGAACCGATTAGAAAAGTGAGTAAAGAATTTGTTTTTCACTAAATTTGGATCAACAATCCAATCACCTACACCAAGAATCCTACGAATAGTCAATTGAGGTCTTTTTTATTGAGAATATCGTGAAAGTACTAAGACATTTCACTCTCCTTTAATAGACCTAACGGAAATTTTACCTTTTTTCGCCTTTTCCAAAGAATCAACAGTATTGATGTCATTAAGCTCTTTCAATAACATGGACCTGGTGTTAAGAATATTTTCGTTACTTCCTCCTTGATCAAGGATCTTGTTTATATCTGATAGTTTAGATTGGATGGTAATTTTTGCTTTAAACGAATTGCTCTTAGCATTTATAGACCAATGCTTGACGAGATATTTAAGAGCTTGAAGTTTTTTCTTGAATTATCATACAAACATGGAGTCTTCAATTATTACTATTCAGCATAGTATCCTCAACTAATTTTGTCCAAAACCTTCAATATCGAACCAGGATGGAAGATTCAAAATGGAGGAGGCCATAGTCTTTTATTTAATTCTTGCATAAGGATCAGGACGGTGATTGGAGATATGTTATCAAAGACTAAAGCTGATTATAGATAGGACAAGACATTAGACCTTTCAATAATCTATGCAAGTTATCATTTTGTTAGGTTTTGTGAGCCCATGGTAAATCATTACCCTTCAAGCGGGTGAGCATCAATCAAATTGACATGGAATGAAATGATTGACAAGCGTCTCGCACCTTGCAATTGAACATAGAAGCCAAATCTTTTCATGCTTCGAACGAAACTAGCTGAAAATTCATCCCAAGCAAGCTCCCATAACTCACATTCCCATCTATCAATAAAGGATGAGATATCCCATTAACCCCTCTGCTCTGTTAGCTCTTGAGGAGCTGATGAAAGAAATGATAGGAGTTTAGTAGACGTAGGAGTCAAGTACCCATAACAGCTAAAAAATAATCAAAAGAAGAAGCGTTTTCTTTAACAAATAAGCTTGGTTCCCAAACATATAAAATACCTTTTGAGTTTCCAACGAATGGGCTAAAAACATAGTTGAAAGAGAGATTACCCTCACAAAGCCTTGATAGTAACCAAATCCATACTTTCCATCTAGTTTCTTTATGAGCACAGAGTTAGCTCGATGTTTCATGCACAACTTCCTTAATCAATCTTTTTTTGGTTATTCGAACAAACCAACTTGACTGTTTAAAAAGGGCAATGTTATTGTACTCCCTGACATTCATTCTGCATCATCTCTATTGTCATCACCATAATTTTTTTACATGTGGTTAACAAGTATAATACAGTTTTTTATTTATTTTTTTTGTGGGTTATATTTTTGACTAGCTCAAACTTTATTAATTTTTTATTTCCGCATTTTTTCATTTGCACGATTTTATACTAAAATCACAATTATAAAAAAAACAAAAAAAACACAAATTAAGGGTATGACAATATTTTAGAGGGGTCTTAATAACTTATTTCCAAATCTAAAATTGGGTCTCAAAAAATACCATCACTGATTTTTATATATAGAAATATAGTTTTACTAAATAATTTGATTGAATTGATTCTAATTACATTATTTTTCTAGAAAATGTAATAAACCAACATACATGTGGTCTAATAGTGGTGTGGTTTTGTAAAAAAAGGCCGTGTAAAGACTACCTCCCCCTCTTCACGTGTGACATATGCCAAAAGACCGAGACGATGTTCCTTCACCTTGTTGATTTGTTGTAATTTGTGGGCAACCACTAATATAATGATAGCGTATCATATTAATGGCTCAAATTATTATACGCACGACGAATCAAGCCTTCACTCTAGGTTTGCATTGTTATTGACTAGAACCTCCCAAACACATGCTACATGTAGCCTGGTAAAGCATCTCATGCCGCGTAGTACATGCGCATGGGACAACTATCGCTGACAGCTAAGATGTACCATTTAACGTGAGACAGTGGGAGGTGCACACATGAGACAAGTACTTCCTCGTATGGGCCAGGATGAAAATGGCACTTTTCCTTCCTATCTGTCCCTCAGATGATCAACGTGTGGCCTCTCTAGAGCCGTTGATCACTCCCCATAAGGTTTACCTTGAAACCTATATGCCTTCCCATAAATATAGAAAGCATTCACAAATTCCCAAAGTAAGTTCATTCACTTAGCATCAAACCAATACGACGCATGATTTAGAATTGGGAGCTGTTGTGTTTGCTCTTAAGACTTGGAGGCATTATCTGTATGGTACTAAGAGTGCTATCTATACGGATCACAAAAGTCTTCAACACATTTTTGATCAGAAAGAGCTGAATATGAGTCAGAGGAGATGGATTGAGTTGTTTAGTGATTATGAGTGTGAGATTCGTTACCATCCTGGTAAGGCGAACGTTGTGGCTAATGCATTAAGTATGAAGGAGCGGTTGAAACCTAGACGTGTAAGGGCCATGGCAGTGACTATCCAGGCTGGAATGAGAGAAAAGATACAAGCAGCCCAGAGTGAGGCGTTATCTGTATGGTACTAAGAGTGTTATCTATAAGATAGGTTTAGATTTTTAAGTGGTAAGTTAAGAATAATGAAAAAAATTCTATTTTAGGAAAGTTAGGTTGAAAATGAAAAGTTAAAAAGTTATTTTTAAAAGTCTAGTGAATTTCGTTTAAGCACAAATGTATAGTCAAATTAGTTAAGGTTTTTATAAAAATTTAAGTAAATACAAGTAATTATATAATTAATAAATAGAAAAAAAATAAAATAAAAAAAAGAATAAAAGGGGGTGCCGATCGGTTTGGTTTACAAGGGAGAAAAGGAAACAAATTTGAGTCCAAGTCTAATTCCTAATTAGAGTTAATCTAGAATATCTTTTAGGATATAACACCCCGTGTTTTAGGGTCATTGACGACGTCAATAAATTCACAAGTTATTTTTAGGGTTTTACACGTTTGCTTTTAAATCGTAATCGTTAAGCTAAATCGCGTAAACTAAAAATGATCATTCAATGCAAATGGGCATCAAACGATTAAAGGTTTACATCAAGCAAGTGTTAAGTGATTATCTAGAGGATAATTATTAACATTTTTTCATTTTATTTTTATCGGTTACGTAAAGTGCTTACGTTTTACGATAAAATGCGTTTAAGCATACCCGAAAATCACTTATACACATTTTTAAAACCCTAGATATTTATTAGATATTTATCTAAAATATCTTTTAGATATTTCCTTAACCTTACCATAGTTAGACTTAACTAGGGATCCTTAACCATGGTTAGCCCCTATATAAGGACTTAACTAGCAAGATAAACACACATAACATATTCCTAAGGTGTAAATCAAAACAATCTCTCCCATTTTACTCTTGATAGGCCACGGCTCAAAAACACCCCTTTACACAATCCATACAAATTTTTCTACCAATTATACAAACATACACACATCATTCCTAAGACCTTCTAAGGTGTTTGCAAGCATTGGTTAACCATTTACAAGTGTTGAAGCAAAGAATGGAAGATTAGGGTTTCAAACCTAATCTAGGGTTTTCATACTTGCAAGCTTGGATTTGTGATCCAAACAAGGGTTTGGATTGTGTTGGTCATCATACTACATATCATTAAGGTTATCTAAGACTCTTTATGTATTCATACTTATGATTTTATGTGTTCATATGTTTTATTTAGCTAAATCACCATTTAGGGTTTCTTTAATGGGTTTTGATTAAAAGTGAGATTAGAACACTTGTTATCTTGAACTCTTGGACAAAACATGACCTAATGGACCTAATATATGTAAGACATAAGATATTAAGGGTTCTAATGGATTTGTAACAAAGTGGTAAAGCTAAAAAGTTCTAAAAACAAGTTTTAAACACTTTTTGAGAAATTTATCTTAGGGGGCTGTTTGTATTCGAAAAATTACATATGTATTTTATACTTTTATAAAATACTACATGTCACAAGGATCGAGGGGTCATAAAGAACTCGAAAAACCGATTAATAACGAAGAAGATACGCTATTTACAAGTTTACGATAGTTAATACTTTTATAAAACTATTTTTATAAAAGTTACTATTCATGGCAGAAACTTATACTTTGTAAAACATAAATAATATGATAAAACTTTTAATTTCGAGATCGTGCTCGAAAGAATCGCTAAAAACGGAGCTATAACGAATAAGATACGACGTTTACAAGTTTTACGCTAATTAAAACGTAAAAACGAGTTTATAGCTGTGATGAACAGTAAAATCACTATTCACATCAGAATCATGAAAACCTAAAAATGTGATTTTATGATCACTCGTCTTACTACGAAAGCGTGGGCATAAGAAACGCGAGAAACGGACTAAAAACGACGAAGTTATGTCATTTTTGCTAAAAGGCGTAATTATAAACGTTTTTACCTTATAAATATGATTTCGCTAAAACGATTAGATGGTGATATAGCTATATAGATATATATGTGTTATAGTTACCAAAGTGCTATATTACTAGGGAATTTCATAATGAGGCCTCTTCGGATGGCGTATTGACGAGTTGTTGGATTTACGATTTAAAGTATCCTAGCTCCTCGTACGTCATGTCATGACCTCTTAATTATGATAGCCCGAACGATAGTATGATGATAACTAAATAGGATTATATATGGTAGTTGTTAGACAACGTACTCGAGTACTCATACGACCTATATTAGATTAGGTTGCATTCGGCGATTATCGGACGCATTTTGCGTGATTTAACTTGATATTTAGCTCACTCGGGTGAGTTCATTAACCCACGTTTTATATGATTTGTTTTTTATAAGTTTTTGGGGTGAGAAACTGCTTGATTATAAATACATTTACTGGTTGATCTACATAAATGAATTTATGCACTTCTGTATTTGTTCAGGCGATGAGATACATACTTGGGTTTACTTTTGGGGCGGTAACACATACTTGTCTTTTACTGTATAATTACGGATTAGATTAGGTTTCATGAACTGTAAATCACTTGTGAGGGTCGGCGTAATGTTATATAATAGATCTATTGGGGATTGACAACCCCGTTTCGGCGAGAATTAGCTCCTTACCTAGTTCGAGATCGAACTATACGAACGTTTATACCAGGTCGGATATGAATGGATTGGAGTCTACATGACCAAACAAATATATAATAATGAACATTACCGTGCCTTGAATAATGTGGCTTACTTACAAGGCTACATTCGCTGTTCCATGACTTAGACGTAACGTAATAATGTTCTCTTACATACTTGAAACTAATTGGGATATTGTGCTCATTATAATATCTACTTGAAACATTTTTGGGATATTGTGTTCATTTATTAATATTAACTTGAAAATTTTGGGATATCGTGTTCTTTAATTAATGTCCTTGAAAAATTTAGGATTATTATTATAAGGAAACATATATTGTAGGTTCTACGTCTGCAAGGTCTTGTATGGGCGAAACTTGTAACTACAGTAAACCATATTATATTGTTTTGGGATTTACATTCATACTTACAAAAGCCTATGAACTCACCAACTTTAAGTATACTCAAATAAATTAAGGTTTTTATTAAAACTTAAGGTATTGAAAATAAATAAGTAATTGATAAATAAATAAATAAAAAAGAATTAAAGGTGGGTGCTGATCGGTTGGGTTTAAAAGGGGGGAAAAGGGAACAAATTTGAGTCCAAATCTAATTCCTAAATTAGAGTTAATCTAGAATATCTTTTATGAGGCCTATAAATACAAAAATAAAAGATCCCTAAACCTCTATGCTGTTAGACCGATCCAGAGAAAGAAAAAAAAGAAAAGTTTTAGGGTTTAAGGTATTTTCTAATTCCTTGTTTAATTCTAGTTCTTATTTTAATTCTTGTAATCTAAGCATGATGGATTAGGTTAAATCATGAAAATAAATTAAGGTTTATAAATTAGGGTCTTAAATTTTCTGGAGTTTATAGTTTAATGATGATTGTTGGATCATTGGTTCAATTGATTTCGTGATTTGATCATGCGTTAGGGTCTAGATCGCCCGAATTAGTTGTTTAATTCACTGCAGAAAGTTAGGCAGTTTTGTAACGGTCATAACTCAATCATAAATTATTAAATAAACAATTTACAACATACTGGAGATAACCTCAGAGAGTCTACTTTCCAGAAAAGTTGGTCTTGTGAGTTTTTATGGTCGGGAAGTGGGTCAAAAGGTCATTACAAAATCAGTGGGTAAAACTGTGACGAATTTCAGTTTTGGTTTTGATTTTTCTAAAAATACTTAGACATCTAGTTAGAGGCTCTAAATCACGTGGAAGTTAGTTTATATATTGTGTGTGACCCCTGAATTTTTTCTAAGCATATAATGAGGTCTAAAGTGGTCATCTAGTGTCATACTTTTAGGGGGTCAGATTCTGGACGAATTCTGGACACTTTGGATTAATGAATTTCTAAAGGGTATTTGTAAAAGGGTAATGGCTTTGGGAGAGCTATGAGAGGTTCATAGGACATATATGTAGCATGGTGAATTTTGGTTTGAATTGTGAAAGTGTTTAAGTGGTACGTTTAGGACGCGTAACTGAGTATAAAATTCTGCTCAAAACCAGAAAATTTAAAGTGTAGCATTGAAGTGTAAATGGCATATGTAGGAGTTGGAAAAGGGTTAAATCAAGTATAGAACTATGGTAGATAGCTTAGATATCCATCATAGTTGAGGTTACATCATATTGGGTTGAATGCCTAATTGATGGTAGCTTATTGTGTGCTTAATTGTTTAGATTATCCGTGAAGTGTTTGTGAAGCTTTTGTTGGATTCTTTTGGGAAGCTAAGCATCAGGTGAGTTTCATAGCCCCTTTTTTTCTTCTTAAGTTTTCTTGGGGTGAAAAATGATGCAAAGAGATTTAGGAAATATTTAGTTTACTGTATACTGTGATTTAAAGTATGCATGGCTATACTTGACTATTGTATGTTATGACTAACTTGCTTATTATGGTATAATTGTTGTGCCTTGGAGCGTGTTCGTCCTCATGGCATTTATGGATTTGTTGGTAGTAAGCGGTGAACGTCTTATTAACATGTGAGTCGTCTAGTGAGCGGATCGTCTCAAAGTTGATATGTTTTGTGTGAGGATTGAGCGTTACCGTCCTCAATGTGGATTGAAGTGATTTGCATGTAGCTTGTCTGATAAGATAACACCTATATTTCCCCTGCTAAATGTTAATGTTTTAGATTTATCACAGTAATTGGATTTAAAGGTTTATTTTGCGTGTCTTAAACCTATGACTCTCACCAACCGTTGTGTTGACGTTTTTAAGCATCATTTTCAGGTAAGCTTCATGAGAATATTGTGGTTAAGAAAAGTGGCTAGAATACCACTAAGGAATGCATTGGAGTTTCGCTCCTGAGTTTTGCTTATGGTTGTTGCATGTATTTTTTGTTGAATGTATATTTGATTATTTATTAGGTTCGTGAGATTATTGTTCTTAGTATTGTGAGAACCCTTTTGCATTAATACAAGATGTCGTTCTTTTGGTTTTCGGTATTGTCATGACACATTGTGTCATTATGACTTAGTTATGCATTTAGTGTTGTGATGATATCTATTCTTGTTTATGCCTCGCGTTTCCGCCTTGGCGGGGTGTGACAAATATAAAGAGAGCTGGAAAGTGGTTTCATACTGAGAGAATAACATACTTTATTTTGATACCAATCGATGGTTCAACCTGTTGAAGAAATAGGTGAGGATTCAGATCATCCAACTGATTCCACTCCAATACACATTATTGATCAACCATCTTCATCTTCCTAACCCAAGAAGAAACAACCATCTAAGAAGGCTTAGAGACAGGAGGCAGAGGTTCCTCAAGATTTGGGAGAGCATGAGGAAAGTGTACCAACACCTTCCAATGATCCACAACCTAGTGGTGAAGATCGCATGCAACTAACTGATTTGATGGTTTTATGTACCAAATTGCAAACGCAGGTTCTTGCTTTACAAACAGCAAAGGATGCTCAAGCTAAAGAGATTGCTTCTTTGAAAAAGAGGATCCAGAGGTTAGAAAGGAAGAAAATGTCAAGACCTACATGTTTAAAGAAACTCAAGAAGATTGGTATGATTAGGAGAGTTGAGTCCTCTGAAGATCAGGAGAGTTTGGGTGCTCCTAAAGATGCATCCAAACAGGGGAGGAGTATTGAATATATTGATGTTTGATGTTGATGTTTTCGTTTAGTTGATGAACTACAATGAGAAGACAGGATGATGATTTAATGTTTGATACTGGAGTTTTGGAGGATGATGAGATGCATGTGGAAGCTAAAGTTGATAGGAAAGATGAACAGAGTACTAAGCCTGATGATAGTACTGCTGGTGAAGCAGTTACTACTGCTAGTGTTGATGATAGTGTTGTTCCTACAACCATTGAGGAAATCACTTTGGCTCAGACACTTATACATATTAAAGCAGCTAAGCCTAAAGTTGTTACTACTGCTGCTACAACAACAACAACTACAAGACCCACGGATAAAGGGGTGGTTGTACAGGAGCCAAGTAAGTTCAGAGTTCCACAAGAGACACAACCTTCAAGTTCTAAAGATAAAGGAAAAGGTATTATGATTGAGCCTGAAGTTTCTTTGAAGAGAAAAGATCAAACAAGAGATATTCAAGCTAAGTTGGATGTTGAATTATTAGAAGAGCAAAAGCTAGCAAGGAAACAAGAAGAAGAAGCCAACATAGCATTGATTGAGTCATGGGAAAATACACAAGCTATGATGGAGGCTGATAGTTTTTTGGCTGAGAGACTTCAATAAAAGGAAAGAGAGGAATTGACAGATGAGGAAAAAGCAAAACTGTTTATGGAACTGATGGAGAAAAGAAGAAAACATTTTGCTGCACTCAGAGCACAAGAAAAGAGAAACAGAGCTCCTACCAAAACAAAAAAGAGAACTCAAATGTCTACTTATCTTAAGCACATGGGTGGATATACATACAAACAACTAAAAGGAAGAAGTTTTGATGAAATTCAAAAGTTCTTTGATAAGGAAATAAAGAGAGGAAACACCTTTGTAGCTATGGGTTCTGAGGTACAAGAAAGCAAAGAAAAGAAGGAAGAAGGTAGAGAGGAAACATCTAAAGGTAGCAGAAAGAAGATGCTTGGAATGAAAAGAGCAGGGAAAGAACAGCAGAAAGAATCCTCAAAGAAACAAAAGGTAGAGGAAGAAAAAGAGTCAGAGGAAGTTGATGACATTGATGAAGCTGAGCTCAAGAAGCTAATGGTGATTAAATGGGATGAAGATATAGCAATTGAAGCTATACTACTTGCTACAAAATTACCAATGATTATTAGTTATAAGCTTCATAAAGAGGGGATGTTGGTTCATTATGAATTGATAAGAGCCGATGGAAGTTCCAAGAGATACTCTTCAATGATAAGGATGCTACAAGGAATAGATAGAGAAGACTTGGAAGCTCTTTGGAGAATAGTGTATGGTGATACAAGGCTTGACAATGAGTTTGAAAGAGTGTTGTGGGGAGATTTAAAAGTTATGTTTGAACCAGACAAAAGGAGTGATGTATGGAAAATTTTACAAGGATACAGGGTGACTATTTGGAAGTTGATTGATTCATCTGGAGTTCATTTTGTAAGGTTTGACAATCTTCACATTTTTATGTTGGTTGAAAGGAGATACCCCCTTACACCAATTACCATCACCAATATGCTCAACAAGAAACTTCAAACTGATCATCAAAATGAGATGTGCTATCAACTGCTAAAGCTTATGGTGAAACATCAAAAAGGTCTATGAAAGTTAAATGCTTCTCCTGAAGTATGATTGAAGACTTTTAACAGAAGAAACTTGAAGAATCAGAAGATGAACGGTCAAGTTTAGGGGAAGGATTGTTTGACTTAAGAAGACTTCCATGGATACTTAGAAGTTATGCTTGCTCAGGTACATAATAGAAATTATGCTAAGTGGGTTAGTACTGGTAGTATAATGTCACCACTGCTAGTTACTACTGTTAGTATAATTTAGTACAGATAGCATAAAAGTTACTACTGCTAGTTAGTTAAGTTTAAGACTAGCTTAGTGTTGAAGACTAAAATATAAGCTAAGTGTTGTGCTGGCTAGTAGTAAAAGTTAAGACTGTTAGTACAAGTTACTACTGTTAGTGTATATTATTACTGCAAGTACAAAATGTTACTACTAACTATGATTATTAGTGCTTGCTGGAGGAAAGATACAATTGTTTTGAAGACTTTCTACTGTCTAAGAGAATAAAACTAATTAAAGAGATAAAGATTTGTTTGGAGAACAAGAATGCTTATGAAGATAAGAGTTGAGATAATTTATTATACATATATACAGAATGTATTTATTTTAGAATTTACGTTTATGTTTAGAAAAGATTGAGATATCTTAGGAATATATTGTAAGCCGACTAGGACTCCTTAGTCTATAAAAGGAGGCTCTAGGGCATTAGTTGAGATATCACAAAACACGCAGTCATATCATTATTAGTTTTCATAGTTGTCAAAGTCTATTGAGAAAAGTGTAACACCCTCAAATCTGAGTATGCAGCGGAATTTAATTATCTGAGGGCGTTACATTTATGGCTCAATAGCACAAGATATGAGAACGACCACTAAACGTGTCGTTTGAAAAGATACATTGGATTAACAAAATACTTGTTTGTTACATAAGCCCATGGCTTTAAATTGTTCAACAATATATGTAAAGATTCCGGTTTATAACAATTGTCCCCAAAATGTAACAAGACCCCAAATCTTTAATGTTGACTCTTCAATTATTGACTTCCAATGTATTGCACGCACCCTCGTGCCTTATTGACCTGAGAAACATGCTTAAAATGTCAACATAATGTTGGTGAATTCATAGGTTTATGTAAATCATTTGTAGGACCGCAAGATTTTCAAGTGTATGATTAAGCAACAGATGCAAACATCATAAAAAAGTGATTTCGTTTTCCTAAGCTCATGACACCGAAGCTCGACGTATATGAATGCAAATAAATTTGCAAACAAGTGTCCCGGTGAATGATAGTCTAACCCTGTCAACCCCCAAATTCGACAGGAATATGCTTTCCCCGTTCCCAGTGATAGCTATCACGACCGAACGGGATTGTCAATCCCTAATAGATCTATTCATAACATTCGCGCCCACATAATGCAATTCCCAATTACATCTATGCAATTCCCAATTACATCTATGCAATTAACAGTTCATGATGATGGACATAATGAGTTATAAATACTCAGGCAAACACGTAATCATAGTATAAAATGTACACTTGCGTCCAATTTGTAAAACAAAAACGTGTTTCTCTCAACTACCATCATGTAAATCATTTAAATAATTATAAAACATGGGGCTATGAACTCACCTTAGCAGGTAGTTTCTCGAAGATAATAAATATCCAAGTAAGCAAATGAATCTACAAAATTACAACCGTCAATACCTAAGTAAATACGGTCAATCTAGTCTACACATTAGGCTAACGACTCATTGTATAAAACAAAATCCATTCAAGTTTATATATATTGTTATCACATGTTGGTGGTGCACATGATTATTGTATTTATAATTTCGATGGTTCTCGGGAAACGTGAAATCATTGTTAATAAATATACTTATTTATTAAGTCGTTAATTAAACCCGTTTTATGTCAGAATGTTTCAAAACAGTCCCTGGAGTTATCATAATTCGAAAATGACAATTTAATCCCTTAAGTTTCAAAATTTACATTTTTAGCCCCTTTATTTGCAAAAATTGCATTTTAGCTCCAATTTAATCCCAACGAGTGGTCACTTTGGCTTATTTAGTAAAATAAGCCAACAAAGACACGTTTTGGCTTAAAAATAAACATTTACGAGCTATTTTTGGCTTAACGGCCTTGTTGGTGCGCTAGGTAAAGTGCCCGTTTAATGTTTGAAAGATCCGTTATGGTTTTAATGAGTTCAAAGGTCCTCAATAAGCTCAGTGGGGCCTGATAAGCTGTAAATAAGCTCGGGGAGCTTATTGTAGCTTATTTCAAGCCTATTGGGCTCGCAAGCCCACAACAAACAACTCGACCCGATAAGTACCTTAAGAGTTTCTTAGGCATTTTAGCAAATTTTCTATTCGTCTTAATTCTAGTTAATCTGTTTCGTTGGTCAGCTTATCAAATAAGCCAATAAGCTCTCGGCATTAGGCTTGTTGAGCCCATTTAAGGCCCGAATAGGTTTTCAAAGCTTTTGGTTTGCTCCATTTGGGTCCATTAACTATTTCAATATCCATTAAGCACATTTAGCCTATAAGACTATCTTAATAAGCTATCTTGAGCTTATTGCTCGTATAGGGCTCGTTAATGGGCTAACGAGCCCGTTAAGGGTTTCGTTTGGTTTCGAAAGACAAGTTAAGGTCCAAGTTTATTATTTAAATACTCCTCTAAACCACAACGCCAAAAAAAAATATTCAAACTCGTTAAGCTTATAAATAAGCAGAACCTCGCGGGGAAGTAAAACGACCTTCCGAACGACTTTCATGTTTCGGCCGAAGGCCGAAACGGACTCGAAAGTGCCCGAATCGAGCTCTTAAAATCTGGACAGCAAGCGCCCTATTACTAGTGCTGAGTTTTTATATTAATGATATATATCTCGTTTTTGGCATAACTTTTTCGTTATTAGGAGTTACAAGACGATCCTTATATGGAAACGATCGTCTAAGCAAGCTCTACCATATTTCTAAGCCTAAAATCAGATTTACCAATTTCTCGATCCTCGTTTGGCGTGCCAAACTTTCTGGTCACAGTAAGCTCATTACAAATTCTGCTAAAATCCGTTTTTGACCAACAAGCTCATCAAAACTACATCTAACATGACATACAATTTATACTTAGCCCACTTAATCGTTTTCATACGTTACTTGTTACATGAAATCGATAGATAACCATCTATATGCGTTTCTAAGCCTTGTTCTTGCGTTAAACATTAAAGTTTACGTGTATATTCGTGTTTTATGAATCCTAGCACCACACACGATTTCAAATGATAACATATATGCGTGCGTGAACCATGCATGGGTCGAACCACGCGTGTTTCACGTACCCTTGAGTTATAAACTCGATCAATAAGCAAACTTGCAATAAAATCGACATTTATACGAGTAAGAAATCAACACGAGTGCGAGTTACGACTTACAAAAGGGTCCTAGCTTTGTGTCCGTTTCTTCTTACACCCAAACGTGTAATATTAAAAGCTTCAAAGCTTATAACCCGTTCCTTAGCTCGTGTAAATGCCTCCTAGGGTCACTTGGACTTAAGAAATGCAAAAAGGGGTTCGAGTGTGGTTTGGTTTTGGGAAGTGACGAGTGAAATATAAGCCAAATGGGTTGTGTGGTTTCTTGAGAGAGTTTGATAAGTTCTTGGAACTCATCACTAGTGACTAGCAAGTCTTATTTATAGAGAGTGTGAGCTAGTCAAGTCTTCTAGTCACACAAACTATTCGAACGTGCCCTAGTACTACTTTAGAGTTTCTAGTTTGCTCAACTTGATCTTAAACCATCCCATCAAGGGACAAGAACTTTAATTAGTTGAGTGTTGTTCAAAATTTGGCTAGATATGCAAGTTTGCATATCGTGGGTTCTTCCTAGTCAATAATCACTACACACACAACACAAAGAAAAGAACCAAGTGGCTAGATATTTGCAAATATCTTATAGAGACAAGATGTGACTAGCTTTAATGAGTTAAGGGAGGTACATGCTTTTCCTAAGACTTTCTAGTAGATTTAAAAGATTTTGTGATCATTGATAATCACCTAGGACGATTTGTTTGGCTCTTTTGGCCACATTCGTGGGTTTTGAGACACTAGCACAAGATTTTTGATTAAATCTTGTGCTTAGATATTTTAAATGTGTACCGGTTTAAGTCTAGGTAAGTCTAGGTATTTCCGTGGTGCGTCTAAGTTTATTTTATTGCGAAACGTAAGTCATTTACGTGACCAATAAAAATAAAACTGAGCAAGTTTGATAATTATTACTTAAATAATTACTAGACACTTACTGGACATAAACCTTAATTTATTTGGTGACCATTCACGTAAAATGATTTCTTTTTAGTCTACGCGATTTAGCTTAAACATCAAAATTAAAAGTAAACGCGTATCGGGCTAAAGTAAATTGTTGACATTAAAGAGTCGTACAATACGTGAAAATCAGAAATGTTACAGTCACCACCCGTTAAAAGAGCTGTCCTCAAAGCTTAAGACCTTGTAGTAGAGGACGACGTCCGATTTGTGAAAAGATGTGGGTATTTCTCCTTGAACGAATCTTCACGTTCCCATGTGAACTCAGGGCCCCGCCTAGAGTTCCAGCGAACCTTAACCAATGGTATCCGGCTTCGCTTCAATCGTTTGATCTCCCGTTCCATGATTTCAACGGGTTCCTCCACAAACTGCAGCGTGTCATTTATGTGAACTCCTTTCAACGGCATGACTAATGGTTCGTCAGTGTAACATTTCTTCAGATTTGATACATGAAAAGTATGGTGAACTCTGCTCAACTCTTGAGGAAGTTCCAGTTTGTAGGCAACTTTCCCAACTTTGGCTAACACCTTAAAAGGTCCGACGTATCTCGGATTCAGCTTGCCCCGCTTACCGAATCGTACAACCCCTTTCCAAGGTGAGACCTTGAGCATAACCCTATCACCAACTTCGAATTCCATCGGCTTTCGCTTCCGATCAGCGTAGCTCTTTTGTCGATCCTGAGCAGCTTGCATCCTTTGCTTGATCAGGACGACCTTTTCTGTTGTTTCTTGGATTAACTCCGGGCCAGTCAGTTGGGCTTCCCCAACCTCTGCCCAGCACACCGGTGATCGACATTTTCGACCATATAGTGCCTCATAAGGAGCGGCCTTTATGCTAGCGTGATAACTGTTGTTATATGAAAACTCAGCCAATGGCAAATGTTTCACCCAACCCTTGCCAAAATCGATCACGCAAGCACGAAGCATGTCCTCGAGAGTTTGTATAGTTCTCTCGCTCTGGCCATCAGTTTTTGGATGATATGCAGTGCTCATGCATATATCCGTACCTAAAGTTTTCTGAAATGATCTCCAGAAATTTGATGTGAATCTCCCATCACGATCACAATAGTCAAAACGCTACTACTAACAATAGTGCTGCGGAAGCGTGCCAACATTGCTGAATTTAGGTATACACTTATAAGCTAAACACATCAATAACCTAACATTCAATATGTCACATCAATTTTTCTGCATTTGATAATGGGAAACAATACCAAGGGCCGATGAAGCTCATAATTCTCTTTACCCAAGACACGGTCATTAAGACATTCTGGTGAATCTCCATCATAAACAAGAGTTTTAAACTTAATTCAGATAAGTTATATCAAACTTAAAATCCATTTTTACCCAAGACAACTTTTTCTTAGGACTGTTAGCTCATTTTTACAAGCTTAGCGAACCGAGCTTTTAAGAAAACCAATACACAAAGGTTGTATTTAGAAAACGCTTTAATATTAAGCTTAATGAGGCTATGAAGTTTAACACAAACACCTCATTAAGGCTACAATTGTGAATAAATTAAACGTCCACCCAGAGGGGAATGTTTTCCCAAATCTTCTTTTTCCTTGTCAACCCCAAGGTTCAACAAAACAGTTATATCAGATCTGCATTAAATTCCGAGGACAATGACATTGACATGTATATAAAGACAAACAACACAAACCTAGTTAACGTTAACTACTTCGAACCTATCAACCATACCTCCTATAAATATAAGGGGTTGTGGGAACATTAAAGTTAATATTGTGGACATAATCTTGCAAACCAAAAGCGTACCACCTGAACCGAAAACGCCTCTAAACGCATTAACATGACATTCTGATAGTGAATATTCACTTTCGATTCAATATATCCACTCATAAGAATACTCAAGAAGTCAGACTTAATCCAACGTTACGCTTGCAAAAAAACAGAACATTCAACATTAATCGTAGATCAACCATAATATTGCTGATCTCACTTTTCAGTCCTAGATTAAGTGTTATTCTTACATACACATAATACCAACGTGTATACATGTCACTCAAAATAAAGAAAATAATCAAAACAGAGCTTCTGTTATAGATCAACAACTGGTACATAAGAACCACATTACCCAACCCGCAACTAAAAGAACGTACAGTAACCAAATCACACTTTTCACAATAAAAACAGATCCAGGTAAGTACTATTAAACCTGAGACGTACCAGATAAATAAAAAATGGTTATCGTGATCGTCGTTTGTAGTAATAAACCACCCACTTGCAGTCCGAGTTGTTTTTCAATGGCACTGTTATAAATGACAAAAAGTACATATTATTAGTTACCAATATTAAGCAGTCCAATTTAAAAAAATAGGAGTAAACATTTAAAATAACATAATAGTAATCAATGAACGATCCACACGTTCGAATCGTACCTCGTGCTGGAAATTTCCTTCTTCAGTTTACCAAGGGTGTCAGCCCGCAATGCTTTGAGGCCTCGTCGCCGCTCCTCCTATACAGAGAAAGATTGGTAATGATAAGTAATTACAACTCAGAGAAAAAAAACGCTATGGGTCCTATGTTAAATATCCGATACTTTCCTAATCCTATGCACAACGCGACAGCCTAAATATAAACAACAACAAAGTCATTTACCATGTGACATTTAACTTGGGGCAACATCGGTCTGTCCCTGTGAGCCCATGCCACTCATTCCAGCACCCACCTTCGCCAGCATCTGTAAGAAATAAATGAGCGAAGGTTAGCATACCACTATTCTAAACGGTCAAAAAAGATATTATATAGATCCATGTGGTTTGTTAAAATTCAACTACATGAAATTTCCTATAGTGATTATTAAATTAAAGTGAACTTGGAATTACATTTATCTGGTTTGATAAATTTTATAAATTACATTCTTATCATAATGTTGAAGCATCTACATCTTTTCGTCAATAAACATTAGATAATATACATCATTAAGAACGAACGACGCAAAAAAAAATTCCATTATCTGCTAACGTGGTTCTAACTACGATTCCTGTAATGTGGTTTTGAAAAAATGATAAATTAAACACAATTTAAAAAACAGGCTATACAATTATTGGTTAAAAAACATATATCAGCTATGATAACTCACAATCTGCTGCTCCTCATTTTTCAGATCACCAAGCTTTTCTTCATTGATTATAGGTGTCTCAGACGTGACCTTCTCAATATCTATATCTTTTTTAAGTGCACTCAGAATACGCAGATGCATTTTCCACCAACATCAGTTTAAGTATAACAGGCCTGCACATGTTGAAGTTTAGACATTGCTCAAGCTAGAATAATTATCAGTTTATTGTTTATATATAACATTTTGTTCACACATATTTCAAAAAAGGTGTTAATTTGCTTTTGTTTACCTTATGCCCCAATTTTCTGGCTTATTTTTTGAAACTTGTGAGCTTATATAACTTATATAAGCCCATAAGCTTCAAAAAAAGCTGGGAAAATGGGGCTTATGAAATATAAGCCGAAAAACAAATAAGCTCATAAGCCGACATAAAATCCGAAACAAACAACCCCTAAATCATATAAAGAAATCAGAATTATAAACCTAAACTAATTTAACAGACAAATAACATATCAATTCAACACCATAAGCTAACAAAATAAGCTAACATCACATTATAAGCATAAACTGATCAATAAACAGTCATATAAAGAACATATCGAACATTGGAAAAACAGTAAAAAAAAGTATAAAAAAAAAGTCAAGCTTACATCAGAAGAGTTACTGATAAGCTC
Organism: Tanacetum coccineum; assembly: GCA_026074375.1. Lineage (NCBI taxonomy): Eukaryota > Viridiplantae > Streptophyta > Magnoliopsida > Asterales > Asteraceae > Tanacetum > Tanacetum coccineum. Next base: position 68,772 of record BQNB010000264.1, on the reverse strand, counting down.
ACGGAGAAAGATCTACTTGGTACAGTAGAAAGTATTGATGATCAAACTCAATAGCTGGTTGATTTCATCTTGGAATGCAAACGTCTCAGCGTCAGTCATCGTTAAAATTAATCAAAGAATGAAGGATTTGATTAGGTTTTGGTTGGTTGTTGTGAAAGATGGGGAGTGAAGGAGGCGGATGAGATCCTTCTATGTGTGTAGAAGACGATAAGAACACGTATCAACTATACGTGACATGTACCCCCAAACAATATGTAAGTTTTATTATGGGTCGGGTAGCGGGTCGCGCCAGGCATTAAATTACACCTCGGGGGAACGATCTTGATGATTAATATAAAGGTATAATATGTTGCGATGTAATTTACATGAGCATATCTATATCTATACTACTGTATAAAACATTTATAATGTGGGACCCATTAAAAATTAAGATAAGAAAGTGCAATCTTGATCATCTATCTTATTTATCTCATTTTTGGGAATCACATCATAAAGTGACATGTGTCACCTTTTGATTAAAAAATCACCTTTATTTTCAAATTGAAATATCTTTTTATCTATTTAATTTTATTTTGATCTAATTTCATCATATTTTTTAAAATTTTATGCTTTTTAATTCAACATCTATTTTGATATATTTTATAATTTTATTTTTTTACATTTTAATGGGTTTATTTTATGTTGATTTTTATTTTTTTACAACTTTAATCTTAATTAAATATAAACTTGATACGTTAAAACTATATACTTTCGGAGAGAGTGTTGTCTTTTTACATGCGAGAATGATGATGTTAATATGGTGTTGCGGGAAAGTTACGGGAAACCCCAACGAACACATACATTTGTGAAACGAAATTATTAAGCGGGTAGGAAATTACGTAAAAAGTTGAGTTAGTAAATTTTTTATTGCCGACCAACTAGTACTATATAAAGCATTTATAATGTGGGACTCATTAAAAATTAAGATAAGAATGTGCAATCTTAATCATCCATCTCATTTTAAGAAATCACATCATAAAGTGACATGTGTCACATTTTGATTAAAAATTCACCTCTATATTCAAATTGAAAGATTTTTTTATCAATTAAATTTTATTATGATCTAATTTCATCATATTTTTTAAAATTTTATGCTCTTTCATTCAACATCCATTTTGATATATTTTTATAATTTTTTGTTTTTTATATTTTTAGCAGGTTTATTTTATGTTGATTTGTATTTTTTACAACTTTAACCTTAATTAATAAACTTGATACGTTAAAACTATATATTTTCGGAGAGAGTGTTGTCTTTTTACATGCGAGAATGATGATGTTAATATGGTATTGCGGGAAAGCTACGGGAAACTCAAACGAACACATACAACGAACACATACATTTAAAGTGTTGTGAAATGAAATTACTAAGCGGGTAGGAAATTGCGTAAAGAATTGAGTTAGTAAAATTTTATTGCCGCCACTATGCGCGGGTAACCAACTAGTCTTTGTAAGGTATGCAAGTTATACGTACATTTTTATGCAACTATATACACGTAATCGACATGTATACTTCAACATAGTTAGACAGAAAAACCTACCATTTCCCAAGATACTATGATATTGTCTTTAAATATATGCCGGTTCTTTTACAATAAGCATAAGAGACCACTAGGCTCGATTGATTTAGCCAAACATATTAGAAAAATCAAAAACAAAATATACATTAAATAATCCAAAAAACACGTCAGTTGCGACGTGCGGGCCACAATTCCACTTGTTTGTTATACATTTGTTATGAAATTAATCTTTTGGATAAGAATCCTCTAATGTTAGTCTCTCATGTTTTGGTAATGTTGAGCCAATAGGATGAAAATAAACATAATAGTGGGGACACTTTCAATTAAATATAAAAACAATTCATTTCTTCCCTCTCACAACATAGTAACATGAGAGAATTTGAGAGACTTAAACATTAGGTGATCTCATTCCTAACCTTTTATACACACGTCATGATGCTACTTTAGTGTATTTTTCTAATCATAGTTATGCATGTTATTCTTTCTTTTTAGCAAACAATTTAATATACCTATACTTGTAAACAATTTAATATACCTAGCCCGTCCGTTAAAAAGGTATATTTTATCTATACCTGTTAGTACAAAAATCGTGTATGAGAGTGAATATGGGCTTAGATCATTTGGTGGATTGAGGCAGTGAACGGGCTATGATGTAGATCTTGTACTAATCCAAGTAGTGAAGAGATAATCTGCATAGATGAGAGTAAACCGTTAGCCTTACCGATGGGCGGACCCTACGATTAAGCTTCGGCGTGAGAGTAAGTATACATTCTTGTCAGAGAAAATGTCAGAGTATGTGTGTGTATTAATTGTCAGATAGAATGTACCTCCTTTGGGGTGTGAAATGACCCCTATTTATAGACAAGCCTAATACTAGGGTTTCCTAGTATTTCGCGTGCGACTGTTAGTAGTTAGAGTGGGTCCCTTGTCGGGCAAATGTCCACGTGTAATCGTGTCTGCGGACGCGAGTATTCTTTCACGGTCAGTGTTTGTCCGCGGAGGTGCAGCGGGTGCGGCTTTGAAGATACTCACGTGCGTCTTTAAAATATCTGGAGCGTGGCCCTTGTCAGACTTAGTAGCCCGGCTATTTGTTGTATTAGGCCTGGGCCCCTATGTGTATATTATGAACCAAGCCCAGTAAGCTTGGTGTTCATACTATACGTCATTAAGTCCCCCCCAATCTAGTTTGCTTACTGTACGCGGTACAATTATAGCGTGCGGTGAGCGTTACTAGACTAGAGTTCCGTGATCAGATTTTCTTTTGCTCATGCCTTGTTCCGCGTCATTTTGGCAGTTTGTCGTTGGTTACGTGGGTTCTTCGTGTCCCTTTATCTTCTGCGTGATTTGACCGCCTGGGTCCCATATCCAGCTGTTATCATCTTCTTTTTACTTTATCTTTGTACCGTTGATTGGGAAGTGTCTTGGCACGTGTCATCATCCTACCTTTATCTGACTTAAATATACTATGGGTATAAATAGTCGATTCATGCCCTACTGTTTCTTTTTTCATCTCTTTCACTTTTCCACCATTGTTGATAAATTTCAAGGTTTTCTAGTTGCACAGCTTCCCTTATTCTAGCAGTTCATTTTAATTCAGGTTAATCTCTTTGCTTCTCTTTTATTATGGGCAGTATTACATCCCTCAAATGTGTTCTTACCCAAGAACACCTTGATGCTATTTGTGCAAAATATTTTATTCCGGAGGAAGTTCATCCTCAATTGCCAAGCCCTGATGCCACCATGCATGAAAGACCAGCTGGTAAAGTTGGAATGTATACCCGATTCTTCGATTATGCCAACTATTGTATCCCGTTTTCTACCTTCTTCGTGTCTGTTCTCACCCACTTTCGCATTCCGTTTTCCCAATTGTCTGTATTTGGATATGCCAAGGTTTCTCATTTTGAAATCTTGTGTCGCGTTTGTAACATTGAACCTAGTGTTAGTCTGTTCCGCTACTTCTATACGCATAATTAAAAAAATGGTTGGTTTGGGTTTACTAAGCGCCCGAACGTCTGTGCTTGTTATTCCAAGAATTTGGATTCCGTGAAGAATTGGAATGACCATTTTTTCTTGGTTGATGAGTTTGTAGTTCCTGCTAACGCTCGGTTTAGTTAGTTTTCGGGTTCCAATATTGTTAAAGATCAAGCTCCTGCCCCCATCTGGAATATTAATGTGCGACATGTTAATACCCTTATTGCCCAAGCCTCTCCGTTCCTTAGGTTCCCGGAAGAATTTCTTTGTTGGGTTGGCATAAGCCGTAATTATCTTTTGAATAAAGATACTTACCCCCGCTTTGAGTATGAGAATGGAGAGGGTGGGTCTTACTCTCCGTACACATTTTAATTATCTGTCTTTGTTTTTTCTGTTTTTCTTGTTTCCTTACTCTTTTTCCCTGTTGTCCTTTGCAGAGATGGATTTGAATGCTTTTATCCGTACCGCTGACCCTCGTAAGGTGAGGATTGTTGAAAGAGCAAGAGCTGAAAATGAAAGGCCTATTGTTACGGTGGCTAAACATCGTACTATGACCCTACTTCCGACCTCGGTGGTTCGTTCTTCCGGAGAGTTGTCGGCTAGTGTGGAGAGAGAATTTGTTGGAGATGCAAGTGTTGGTGATGGTGGAGATCAGGGGTTTGATTCCGTTGGTGGTCAGGGTAATGTTGAACCAATCGTGCCTATCACTGAGCATGTTGAAACTGAAATACCTGGGCTCAAACGTACAAAGAAAAAGAGGGTTATCCGCGGAAGTGAAGGGACGCCTGCTGCTTCTCATCCACCTAAAGGTTAAGAGCCGACTACGAGACCACTGGTGGTTCCGCTACTGGAGGTAAGTCCCTAGTGTCCTTAACAGGTTACTCCAAGATTCTCGATTAATGGTAGAATAGGGTGTCCCCGCTCTCCCTACCTTACCTTTTATTACTTCATCCGTGACAGCTTCACCTTTGGAGGAGGGCGGAGACCACACTGATTTCGTGACTGGTCCTTCTTTGCAAACTGTAGGTCCCTCCGCAAGGTTCGTAGTCCTATCTGATTCTTCTCATCACTCAGGCGCTAAATCTGCGGATCCTGAGGTTGATTCTCTTGTTAGGTCTGCTGCTCTGGTTATGACTGAGGCCACCGTTGTGACTACTATTGCTACTACTGTTGCTGTTCCTGCTGATGTTGGCAAGGATAAGAGTGCGCCGTATCCATCCGTTTTTGGTTCTTCTAGTTTATCTGAGAAGACGGATCGTACTCTTAGTCTTTTACAGGGAGGTCAGGTAGTGGTTTTGCTGCCGGGAGTATTCGTGCGGAGGAGGTTACAGATGCTGGTTTAGAGGAAATCTATGTTCCCGAGTGGACCGTGACCAAGGGTTTTGAGCTTAATGATGGGCGTTCTTGTGCCAATATGATTGATCATTTCACTCCTCCTGCTTTCTTCAAAACTGTTCGCGGAATGGAGCATGAACAATTATTTGCTGAGTTCAACGTGTCTGCCGCACGCAGTTTAAGTTTAAGTTCTGAGGTGAGAATGCGTGCGGAGTATAATATTTTGGAGAAAATGAAATGGAGATCCCTTGCTGAAGAGAAAGATAGTATGTTGGGGGCGAAGGATAAGGAGATTGAAGAGTTGAGGTCCCAATTGCTGAAAGCAAAGGAGGAATCTGTGGGGGTAGCCCAACTCCGTGCTCGGGTTTCCAGCCTTGAGGCCACTAAGGGTTCACTTCGAGGCGAAGTTGCTTCCGCCAAGGAACACAACGGCCTTCTTGAGCAAGAATGTGGTTCTTTGAAATTAAAGGTGACGAGCCTCGAATCTACTATTGCTGAAAAGGACCGTGAACTTTCTGACCTAGGAGCGTCCTCTTCTTCCTTGATGTCTCAGAACCAAAGTCTTGTAAACCATGTATAGTTTTCCGCCCTTAACTGTTCTCTTCGTATTTTTGTGTTTTCCTCCTCTCATATATACATACATATATTTTTTAGGTGCACGAGCTGGAGACTTTTTCCACGGATCTCCGTGAGAAGCTGGAGATATATGAGGGGAGCATGAAATGGTTGGAGGAATTTCAGGACAACCTTATGAGGCCTCTCGAGACTAGGTTAGCCGAGATTGATGCTGATTTCCCCAGGTGTTGCATGCGCTTCCAAGAGAGTTTCCATCCGCACCTCTTCAACGTCGTTGCAGGGCGAAGGTGGTTGCTAACTCACGGGATGAAACTTCTTATGGCTAAGTGTCTTAATTCGACTGAGTATATGGAGGCTCTTGGATATGCTTTTGGCCGTGCTATAGAGAAAGGAATGCAGGAGGACCTGGCAGCTGGGATTGAGCACGGACAAGCTGGCAGATGTTTAACTAATCTTAAAGCTTACATTCCCTCCGCGGAGGTTGACTTTAATTCCGTTGTCCGTGATCTTCGTGACCTGGACTTTCTGCTTCTTCAGGAACTATCCGATAAGAAGGATGCCAACACATGGGATGTTATGGATCTTCTTCGCTTGGATGATACCGTGGTCGAGGCCTTAGGGATGACTGATCTTCAACCTGATGTGAGTCAACTAATGGTTCCCGTTCATCACAAGCAGGATAGGGTCGTTATTGGGAGCCAAGCATTGTTTGTTGCTTTGGATATTTGTCGCGGAAGGGTGGAGAAGATGGAAAGAAATCTTGTTGAGCGTCTCCCCTTCTTGAAAGACGTATTTGTCTCCTTAGATCATCCTTTGTCCGCTGAGGCTTTGATTGAGCCATCGGTTGAGGTTCCTGCTACCAATGTTTTATCAACCGTGGTCATTGTTCCCCATTCTGGTCCTTCTGTCTCCGCAGAAGATTATGAGAATCCTGATTTAGTGGATGTGGTTCCGAAGAACGTTACTCCGGGACCAGAAGGTGAAGAAAATATATGGGTTGTTATGCAAAAAAGCCTGCAAAAGCCAAAGAAAGGCCTATAGGCAAACCACATTAGTTGTATAAATACACTTTGTTCTTATTTCATTATTAGGTAAGCTAGTCAAATATTTTTGTTAGGGGTTTCTAGTCACCAAAAAGTTTCTTTCAATCATCAATAAAGTCTTTATTTTCCTGCATCTTGATTCTACACATCATTGTTAAGGTTTGCATGAATGATCATGGAACCTACCATTGGTATCAAGAGCCTACAAGATTAATGAATTGAATTGATTTGGTTTGTGTTTTATTTTTTTTCTTGATTTTGAAAAAAAGGGGATTCAAATTTTTTATTGTTTGTTTTGATTCTTGATTCATAGATGGTTTATGATTAATCTAATATCATTCAATCATCTCGTTAGCAATCAAACGATCTTTCATGATTTTCATTTGTTTCATCCTTTTGGTTCGGAAAAGAATTAACAAAAACAAAAGGGTGTCTTGATTTTTGGTTCGATTTAGTTAAAAAAAAAGGTGCATAGATTTTGCTTTTTGTTTGGTTCGCATATACAAAAAAAAGAGACAAGAAAAAGAGTTTTTTTTCTTGTGTGTGGTTCGAAAATTATACAACAAAAAAATAGAAAGAAGTCTTGATTTTTTGTTTGTGGTTCGGATTGGAAAAAGAAGAAACAAGAGTATTAATCTTGTTTTTCGTGGTTTGGATCGTGTCATACTTACTTATTAGCGTAATCTTATCACTTTGGTAGGGGAATTCTTGAATAGACAGTTGTTCGAGGGGATTTTTGCAAGAAACACAAATGTTTGGACCGAACAAGCATATAATCTCAAGAGCCGAACGAGTTAGAGGAACTCGACTACTCCGATCGTGTTTTATCCTTTGAATGATCCGAACAAACAAACCTTTAGCTTGGACCCGGAACGGAGCCCACTATCCTTGAGTCAAGACCGAAACAGCTCAATAAGATGGACAACCGATCAAGCAACAACCTTTGTCTAAACCGAGAGTAATGCCTTCTACAACCGAACGAGTGTTTTCATTCTGCAAGCCGTTCGAGTTAAATTATTCATGACCGATATAGCTGCTGTTTCTTTGAACCCGTGCCCCGAAAGAGCTTTAAGCCACAAGAAAAACGAACGAGTTACTTTCTTTTCATCAATCGAACGAGTTGCACAAACCTAGTTTGGAACGGCAAGGAAACTTCGGTGTAATAACCAAAACCAGTGTACACTTCAAAGAACCGAACAAGACAAAGCCTCAAAGACCGAAACGAGTGTTCTTGTGTTTGGCGAAGAGTATTAACTCTTCATCGATCGACGAGTGGACATACATAGTTGGAACCGAACGAAAAACCTCTTCATGAACCGAACTTGACCTCACACTCAAGGACCGAACCACTAAACATTATTGAAAAACGAATTGTTATCAATTCCACAAACAAACTAGTTAAGAGTTTAATTGTCACCGAACCCATATAATCAAACACAACAACACATAAACACAAATTCAAACAAATCACAATTCTCTTCGGATCCGTTCATTCATCTTAAATTAATAATGTCTATCTGATAAAGAATACAGTTGCAGCGGGAACGAACAATCGTCCTCTATGTTGGTTGAGATGTTGGACTTCGATTCTTGGGAAAATTCGCGTTTTAATAGGTACTTCGAGGAAAACTCTTGGCATACTTATCTGGAACTCTATTCATAAACTGGACCTATCTCCACACCCTATGGTTACTTGATGCTCCAAATAAAGGTCAGACAGGTGTGAAAACAATGCCTAGAATGAAACTTGATTCAGAGTTTCACCTGAAGATACCAACCGTGAGAATGCTGATACACATTGATGAAATCATTCTCTGTCAAGGTTCTCCCAAGTTCATATTTTCAACATACTCTGAAGCAACAAACACTGCTAAAGAGATTTGGGATAATGTAAAGATGCTTTATCAAGGTTCAGGCAGACTTTACAGCAAAGGAAGGAAGACATATTTGATAAGTTCGACGATTTTGTGCAATAGGAACGAACCAATATGATTTTTTTTATATGTTTCCAAAGTTGGTGAGAATGATATGAAGATTACCCCCAACCAAAAGTTGAAATTCCCACTCATCAGCAGAACACCAAGTTTGTCAACAACCTTTCCCCTCTTACTGGGGTCAATAGTGGACTAATGTGAAGCAAACTTTGGACATTTCACCAATGAACTATGTATTCACATTATTATCCACCTGAATAGCCTATGAGCCTATGACCACAAAGACTCTCAAGATACAAAGAGCAGTCTTCAAGTTTTATTTGATCATTAGGCCTTTTATGGCTCAAGCAACACAAACACATCTCTTCCATCACTCTTTATCTCAACCACAACCAGCTGTTTTGTTCCAAATACGCAATGATGGCCACTATGTAAGATAGCAAATCTTTTAAGTGGTTTCCAGAAGCAGTTTCCTCCTACCAATAACCAGCTCAGGTCATCCTCCAACTCGAGGACACATGCTACGGTGCATGACGGCCAAATTGTTACTGAAACCGTTCAGAGAAGAGCTCTAGGGAATGTTGGAAACACAGGATCGAGAGGCAATCAAAGTTATGGTAATGTGACTACTGCTACAGGGAAGAAGGTGATATGTTATAACTGCCGAGGGGAAGGGCATGTTGCAAGGCAGTGCAAAGAACCAAAGAGAGCGAAGGATTCTCAGTACTTCAAAGATAAGATGCTGCTCATGGAAGCAAAGGAAAAGGGAGTTACTCTTGATGCTGAAGTTGAAGCATTCCTCGCCAATATGGAATGTACTGCTCCCTATGATCAACCTTTGGCAATGGCTACAACAAACATCTTCGAAGTCAACCATGAGGATGCTTATGATTCAGACGTGGATGAAGGCCCCAATGCTGCAGCTGCTTTCATGGCCAATCTGTCATCCACCAGTGGCAACAATCATCATGTGAATGAGGTACACCCCAATGCTATATTCTAATAAAATGTTAGTGTGAATTATAGCTTGTCTCAGGAGATGCACCACGAAGAACAATCAACTCTGATGTTGAGTCGGAGTTGATAGACAATATCGACTCCGTATCATCAGCTTGAACTTGAACGCAGAGCCAAAGTTGTTCCAACTGAGGTATCTACTAGGTCATCTGCTAATATCTCTATGGTTACCATTCTTGATGAAATGCGAGATACTCTAGATGAAAAAACTCAGGAAAATCTGGATCTCAGTCTTGAAAATCAGAATTTAACAGCTGAGCTTGCAAAAATGTAAGCTAGAAATTATTGTCTAGATACTCAAAATGGTTAAACTTGACTAGAACGCCAAGTTAGACAGGAACAAAACCTAGTGACTCAGTGTAAACGAAAAGAAATCGCTGATTGAGCAGTGAATGGTGATACTAAAAAACACACTAAAAAGTAAAAGGGGGGGGGGGGGGGATGTTTCATAGAATTTTTGGAAATATGAAAATCAAAAGTGTTAACTGACAATAAGTAACTTGAGGATATATACCTCAGATGGAAATAGTATGTTTAAAAAGTGCAAACAAAAGTTGCAACTGATTCTTTTACAAAAGTTTCAAATGCTCCAACTCATACTATCCAATGCTTTTAATGAACCAAAAAAATGCATCACAGGGACTTGCACACAAGGATATTCTAGGCGCAGTAACCCAAGATATGGGAAAAATGCTCATGTTATTATGCTAGTAATGCGTGGGATACTGATGAAACATTGCCAAGTGCTGATAGCCGTATGGTCTAAAATGAAAGGAAACACTAGGGCAAGTTTGACCCGAAAGTGGCTTCTATGAGGATGTAAATGCCCTCAAGTTTGTTCCTCAACCTCCCGCGCATGGGATTACTGTTGAAAACATTAGCAAGTGCTGAAGTCAGTATGGCTTAAAATGAAAGGAAAACCCAGGCACGTTAGACCCGAAAGTGGTTATCTATAAGAAGCTAAATGCTCTCAAGTTCGTTCCTCAGCAGGAACTGTCCCGAGAATAGGTGTATTGGCTTCCTGCCAACGAAATTGCTAGTCAAGCTAGTGCCCCAGCCACACCTGTTACTCCTTATGTGCCTAAAAGTCCGCCTCCTAGTCAAGTTCTTGCTACCCTTCACAACATTAAGGCTGTTTTCCTAATTTGATGCGATCATAAAAGAAGAACAACAGTCGAAACTCTATATGTGTCACTCCCGTGTTTATGAATACGCGGAAAGAGTTTTGCTTTGCAACACAGTTGTACCGTTTCTTGATTATTTTAAGAAACAAGTACAAATGCTTGATGGACACAATGTCAAGGAAGTCAGCAAAATTTAAGGAGATTCATTATGCGTTAGAGGATGAATATGAACGTTGTGTACTTGATAATAAAAACCTGATAATAGAGAAGAAAAATCTTTTAATCAAAAATAAAAGCTTAATTGCTAAATGTTTAGAAAGAGATATTTGCTCTATTGTGTTTTTATTCTGCATGTTGTGTTACACTAAGTTCGAATTGCCTTTGCGAAGATCTTAGATCTGCATGCGATAGGGAACACACTAAAGTTCTTGAACTTGAAGCTGAGATTTCAAAACAGAAACAGCTGATTACTGAATCTGAAAAACGTTTTGCCTTTCTCGAACAGAATTATGTCAACTTACAACTTAAATTTCAAAACTATAAACAGTGCATAGACACTTCAAGTGCCTCCAATGCAATTTTTGAAATTAACAAGTTAAGACAACAGCTTCAAGGGAAAGATGACACTATCAGGAATTTAGATGCTCAGATCAACATCATGAAGGTGTTGAATGTAGGTACCACTGAAGGTAGTTGTGACCAACAGGCATTAGAAACTGACAGAATTCAGTTGAAAGATACGATTACCTCCCTTAGGATTCAGCTAGATGGCCTTAAGGTAGAAAACGTGAGTCTGAAAAGACGGTATGATGAACTGTCACAGGCGAATACTCACTCACGTACTGCGTACACTGAAAAGCTTAGTGCCTTAACTGCTGAAAATACCAAGCTGAAAGCCCAAGTGACTGGTACAACAAGTAGTGGACCTTCAACCTCTGAGACACCAAAAGTGCTTGCTCCTGGAATGTACAACTTAGGTTCTAAGTATATTCCACCACCCAAACGTGCTAACTGGGTCAAACCAACCCCGTTACCTAAGAAGAAGCAAGTAACTTTCAGTGAACCCCCCAGACCTTCACTCAAACCAACTCAAAAACCAGTAGTGCATCCTAAGAAGCAAACTAACGTGTGTGTGCCTATGTCTACAGGAGTAAAACCCACTTCTGGAGCCAGCAAAACTGTGCCTAAGAGAGCCCCTCGGAATCATAGTTCTTTGCCGGTTAAGAGTGCGAATGCAAGGAGAGTAGAAGCCCACCATAGGACTTTGAATAAAAAGAATCGTGTTGATTCTAATTTGCTTGTTAAACATTCTGTTTCTGTTTCAAAGTTGAACAATGTTTGTGCTGCATGTAACAAATCTTTGGTTATTGCTAATCATACTGATTGTTTGGTTATGTGTGATGGTTCTGTGAATGTTAAACCCCACCAGACTAAGCGTTTTAAACGCCAACCCAAGAAAGAATGGAAACCCATTAAGAGAGTCTGGAAACCAATTAGCAAACCTGTTGCTAATAGCAAGCCTCAGTGGAAGCCCACTGGAAGGCATTTCTCATTATTTGAGAAGTATCCTTTAACTAGGATCATGGAACCTACTGATATGCCAATAGAACTACCCCCGAGTGCTAGTTCTAGCCCCCAAATAACTATGGTCTCTAGGTTTACTGACCATAAACTTAGTGATCGAAAGGCAGGTTCCAAAGGGATCTCTGGTATTTTTGATTGTTAACTAACCGGAACCCTTCAGGGCATCCTATCACCGTAAATGTTTGTGTTACCGCAGGTAGTACAGATTGTTCTATGGTATCTGGATTCTGGATGCTCAAGACATATGACCGGTGATCGTGCGCGTCTTCGCGCATCAGACCTAGGATGACTAGGGGTAGGTTATTCGTGATTGCTCATGGTGAGTATTTTCAAGGAACGCAGTTATATCGGTCCCACGGATGGCGCCAACTTGTTAGTACCAAAACTGTGTATGGGGGTGAATATGGGTCTAGATCATTTATTGGGCTAGGCCAATAAATGGGCTGTGATGTAGATCTTGTACTAATCCAAGTAATGGAGAGATAATCTACACAAATGAGAGTAAACCGTTAGCCTTATCGCAGGGCGGACCTCGCGATTAAGCTCCGGCATGAGAGTAAGTATACATGTTTGTCAGGGAATGTAGAGTATGTGGATGTATTAAGATTAGAACGAATTAGCTTTTTGGGGGTGTGAAATGACCCTTATTTATAGGCAAGCCCAATACTAGGGTTTTCTAGTATTCGCAGTACACTGTTTGGTAGGCCGGAGTAGTGTCCTTGTCGGGCAAGGATCCACGTGAGTAACGGTGCGGTTTTGAAGATACTCACGTGCATCTTTGGAATATCCGAAGCGTGACCTTTGTCAGGCTTATTAGTCCGGCTATTTGTTGTATTGGGCCTGGGCCCATACGCGTATATTATGAACTAAGCCCAGTAAGCTTGGTGTTCAAATTATACGTCATCAATGAGTATTAGATAAGTTTGATTAGATGTTAATACCAATTTTAGCTTTACACCAGAACTGTAGTAGAGAAATACAGTCGTTGAGTCAATATTAAACTCAGGATCCTCATTAATCATACTACAATCCCAAATATAAAACTTAAGTAAGAATTTAGGATCAAAATGATAAGTAAGCCCTTAAGGTTGAATTTTATAATAATTGTCCAAACGTAATTAAGGCATGCATTAACGTAAATAAGAGACAAAACAAAATTCAAACATTGATGAGGAAAGTTCATAAAATAAGTAAGTACAATATGCAACTAAACAAGATCTTTAAGTAAGCCCATCTTCGAAACATGGTCTTCGAATACTTTAGGTGGGAGACCTTTAGTCATCGGATCCGCAAGCATGTCATGTGCTGTACTATGTACGCGATTACAAAGCTTTTTTCTCAACTCGCTCACAAACGAACAAATACTTCGTGTCAAGATATAATCCAGCTCTTGTCGAACTATTACTGTTCGAGAAACTAACAGCAACTGAATTATCACAATAAAGCTTCAATGGTCTAGAAAGGAATTAACAACTTTAAGTCCAGTGACAAGGTTCTTTAGCAACATCCCACGACAGGTAGCGTTATAAACTGCAATGTATTCTGCCATCACATTAGATGTTGTTGTCAACTGCTGACTGTGACTTTTCTAAGAAATTGGACCGCCTGCTAACATAAAGATATACCCTGGAGTGGATTTCATGTCATCTTTGCATTTAACAAAGTCAAAATCAGAATAACCTACCTCTTCTAAATTCTCACTTCTTCTATAAGTCAGTTTGTAGTCTTTCGTCCCTTGTAGATATCGAAGAACTTTCTTAGCCGCTTTTCCAATGATCAAAACTCGGGGTTTTTTAGTGGTTTTTCTGATTTTTTACAACAACGGGGGGGGGCCTTTTAGCCATTCCAGAATGTATGCAATATCTCGACGAGTACAAACCTGGATACATAGGCTCGATCTATCTGAGGCATAAGTATCATATATCATCTGTTATTTACTCTACCTTATGTCTTCGAGCACTGAAACGAACCGAAAACGTCCCCCTTTAAATACTGGAGCTGGTGTCACTACAACATTTACCATAATCCCAGCGATATTTCCCGTCTTTCCCGGACGACTTGTCGCTGAGGAAACTCATCCCGAGCGACATGTCGCCCGGGATACGTTGATGGGGAAAGCTCGCCAGGGATTCGTTCCCGGACGACTTTCCCGAGCGACTTTGGTGGGGCCCGCAATGTTTCAGTCAAACTATAAATGCCACGGTGGATTATTTTCCCGGCCGACATGTCGCCCGGGAAAGTGTATTTATAAAAAAAAAATTAACGATTAAGATAGATTAATTAATTAATTCTGAGTTATCCCGGGCGACATGTCGCCCGGGAAAAGTTTTATATACGTTGACTTGTCAACAATCAATAACGTTATTTGTCGTTTATTGCCGAGTAACCCGGGCGACATGTCGCCCGGGATTCATTTTTAATTATTTTTTGATTCGACTTTCCCGGGCGACATGTCGCCCGGGATAGGTCTGCAATTTTTTTAATACAGCCTGCACAGCAGGCAATTTTCCAGATTTTTTCCGGAAAAAATCTACCAAACATCAAACCTGTATAAACACAAGATAGACTTTATCCAAATACATCACAACTTGTACCAAAACACAATACAATATAACGGATCAACGCATTTGATTCTATAAGCTAAATCGTCCTAAAAATCATTATAAACACAATATAGTAACATAAATCGGTTGCTTCCATTGTCACAAACTTGACATTATCGCTAGAAACAAGTCAATAATCTACTAGATAAGTACAGTACGGGGGAAACAAATATTTACATAAGGGTCGCCAATATATAGTTGAAGAAACAAAATAGCATACTAACCCATATATATAACATCTCTAACTATCGCCATCCTCCTCATCCTCCTCATCCTCGTCGCCGTCCTCATCGCCGCCCGGCTCATCATCCCCGCACCCGCCACCCCCGCTGGGACCCCCAAACTCAGGTGATGACTGAAACTGGTCAAGCATCTGTGAAAACTTGTTGTCACTCCTAAAAAGCCTCATCATCATCTTACTTGTGTGGTTAGGGCTCTTGTTATCTATTTGAGGTTTTTCGTTCAGCTGGCAAGGGTGACAGGGGATTGTGGTGGGGGAGGACATCCACCCGTGGCGCGTCCCGATAATACTCTACCAACACCGGGAGGTGCCCTGCTGCTTGCCCTTTCGAACGATGGCCATGATCTCTTCTTCGGTGTAGGGCACACCCGTCTCGGTGTTGGAGCCTAGACGCTGCAGCCTCAACAATCTATCTGTTGCATGTGACACAATAACACCAAGATAATTAATATATTAGTATGTTGCTACTATTATTTCTTGCAAATCTTTAAAGTGTGTGTTTTAGAACAAACTTACGTATAGGCTCGGTCCATCATCCCCCCCCGCCCCAAACGATACTCCGCCAATAGTGTGTCTCCAAGAAGAGGTATCGATTAGCGAGGGTACTCTCGAGTGGATGAGCTCTCCATCTGTACATACACACGTATATAAGATGAAACAAATTAAAAACGACAAATCACAACACACCAAAGCGTATAATCAGATATATATGTATATATGTATGTAAAATAATTATAATGTTTATTACCATCTGATCTCGAAGGCGAGCAAGTGACCGGGATCCCTGCCGGCATACGACCGTGCTCTTTGCCCGGTTTTGGCGATTTTGAGCGGCTCGGGCTTGGTTCCTGGGATCATTCCAAAAGGCAAGCTGGGCATCCCAATCTGCCGGGGTAATGTTCTCGGGACGTCGCTGCCTGATGCTCTCCACGTCGTACGTCCCAGTCTCGGGGTTTATAACCCAATGCGCTGCCTTGAGAGAAGCCTTGTTGGTATTGTACAACTTTTGCAAATGTTGCTGGATGCCCGCATTGATATCTGTCCAGCGCTGGGATTGCATATGAGGTTCAGTCAAACCTGCAGTCTTCAATCATATACAACAAAACAAAGACAGAGTTAGAGATATAATTCATATATTTATCTAAATTTGTTTATTTATTTATATGATATAAATAAATAAAAGAATTTAGATAAATATACACAATTAAATAAATGAACACAATAATGAAATAAACATAAAAGGATAATGAAATAACTGACCCCAATCTTTGTCAAGATCGCCGCCTTCCGCTCCGCCGAGACCTTTTGCCAAGAAGGGTAGTACAAAGGCATCTCCCTAATGAGCTCCCCAAGGTAGTTAGACCAATGAGACGCATGGTCACCGAGAGGCATCATGGTCTTTTTGTCGTCCCACTCAAACCGGATCAGGACGGGGCCTTTGTCATCAGTGATCTTCTTTAACCCGAGGTTACGGGTCTCCTGGCGGGTATGCAGCCTGCCCGCTTTCCTTCCACCCAAATTGGGTTTCCGGGTGCCTTTGCCTGCAAAATCAAGTGAGTGATAAAGTCATAAAAATTCAAGGCAAGCAAATTCAATGTATCAAATTTATGCTTGTATTACAATAATCTAGAAATTCTTACCTCGGTTAGTGAAGCAACCCCCACAACCGGTGGGTATATGGTGTGTAGGGGGTCGATCATCACCGCCACCGTCACCGCCGTGGGTATATGAGTCGATATGTTAACGTTGTACATTAGATGTTCAACGGATGAGTCGATATGTTATCGTTGTACATTAAATGTTCAACGGATGAGTCGATATGTTATCGTTACACATTAGATGTTCAACGGATGAGTCGATATGTTATCGTTACACATTAGATGTTCAACGGATGAGTCGATATGTTAACGTTGTACATTAGATGTTCAACGGATGAGTCGATATGTTATCGTTGTACATTAAATGTTCAACGGATGAGTCGATATGTTATCGTTACACATTAGATGTTCAACGGATGAGTCGATATGTTATCGTTGTACATTAGATGTTCAACGGATGAGTCGATATGTTATCGTTGTACATTAGATGTTCAACGGATGAGTCGATATGTTATCGTTACACATTAGATGTTCAACGGATGAGTCGATATGTTATCGTTGTACATTAGATGTTCAACGGATGAGTCGATATGTTATCGTGTTACATTAGATGTTCAACGGATGAGTCGATATGTTATCGTTGTACATTAGATGTTCAACGGATGAGTCGATATGTTATCGTTACACATTAGATGTTCAACGGATGAGTCGATATGTTATCGTTGTACATTAGATGTTCAACGGATGAGTCGATATGTTATCGTGTTGTACATTAGATGTTCAATGGATGAGTCGAGATGTTATCGTTTGTACTATTAGATGTTCAAGATAAGTCGATATGTTATGTTACACATTAGAGTTCAACGGAGGGTCGATATTGTTATCGTTGTTCATTAGATGCCATCGGAGGATTCAAATATGTTATCGTCGTTACTTTATAACGATGGATATTCAATATCTAAGGTAACACAAACTACTTAGATCACCCATATAGTATCTAAAATAAGATAAGTAAGGGTCTCAATCTCGGGTGGAATTATTTCCTTCTTGATCTACTCTTAGCTGATGATTCTCTTACTATCGTTGGACATTTGATGTTCAACGGATGAGTCGATATGTTATCGTTTTCGTACCATTAGATGTTTCACGGATGTGTCGATATGTTCGCGTTGTACATTAGTGTCCAACGGTGTTTCATTTATGTTATAGTGTTACCATTATAAGGATGATGGCCATATCAAAGGTAACAAAACTACTTGGAACATCACCAATACAGTAAGTAGAACATGATATGTAAGTTGTCTCAATCTCGGTGTTGGATTTCCTTCTTGATCTCCTTTTGCGTTGATTTCTGCTATGTTGGACATTAGATGTTCATCGGTCTGAGTCGATTATTGAATTTTTTTTGGTGGTTTTAATAATTCGGTTTTGGTACATTAGATGTTCAAGTTTTTAAGGTGTGTTCATGTTTGCACCATTGACATTTGTATTGAATGCATTATAATAAATGGTTTATGCATTTGTATTTTCATGTATGTGAAGACTTATGTAATCAAATACCCTTTATGTGTATGTGTGTTTATCTACGTTTTTAAGGTGTGTTCATTGGCATGTCGAGATAGAATTGAGAGATGGTTGTGGAGCAATTTTCTGTATATCCATAAACATAAGAACTCTTATTAAAAAAACATGACAAAAACATAAACCACTACATCCTAAAATGGTGAAAACATGGAAACGTGGGCATCCCCTCAATCTCCTTTATTCTAGCACATTCAACCAAATACACTAACTACTACTCCACACGAAGGTTTTCCATTTCATTTAAAAGCTCATGAAGTATTGCAGCTGACTCACACGGGTGGTCATCAGGATTCTTCTCCATGGCTAGTCTTGCCTCTAGTATCTTTATCTTCATAGTTAAGAGCTTGCAGTTTGAGCACTCTGTGTTTCCAGGACTAAGTGCAGCTCTAGAGGATCCTGAAGAAGAACTTGCACGCGAAGAAGAATTTGAAGGTGTTGTCGGTCCCGAAAAAGAACTTGCGTTTCCAAAAGTGATCTCATCCTTCCATTTAAAATATCCACATCCATGATTTTTTTGTGAAGGCTGTTAAACGATAAAAAATCATAAGGAATGTCATTTTAAAAAACAAATTATTTATATATTGCATAAATAAAAAAGGTTCTTATTGTTTACCTTTGAACGAGGACACGCATAGTAAAGTTTACCAAAGCTGTGTGGTTTATGTGATTGTCTCAACACTACATCTCCACCTTCACATCGACACATAAAAGATTCATACGACTCCATTTGCATAAGTTACAAAACTGGGTGGTGATGGTGGTGGTGTAAAGAGTTTGTAAGGATAAGAGTTGGTGGTGGTGGTGCTGTATATAAGTATCATATTTATAGTTAATATCCTCATAATTTTTAGGCGGGAATTCTAGGCGGGAAGTTTAGGCGGGAAGTTTAGGCGGGAATTCTAGGCGGGAATTCTTAGGCGGGAATTATATATTTTATAAGTATCTTTATAAATTATTATTTATAAAATATATAATTATAAAATATATTTTATAAATAATAATGATTTATAAGCATAATTAATTTTTTTTAATAAAAACATAATCCCGGGCGACAGTGAGCGGGAAAAATTGCCGCCAGGAGTTTCTTTATAATTTTTTTGTTGAATTTTAATAAAAAAAGTTTCCCGGGCGACATGTCGCCCGGGAAAAAGTAGCCAACATTAATTAACACTAACTACCAGGCTTAAACATTCAAACGATTAAATTTTTTTTTATAAAACTCTTCCCGGGCGACATGTCGCCTGGGAAAGTGAGCGGGAAAAAATGCCACCAAGATTTTCGTTGAGTTTTTTAGTCAAATTTTAGCCCATTACTAATCCCGGGCGACATGTCGCCCGGGAAATTCTATCCAAACTTTGACTAAAAAGTCTATCAGAATTGGTGCCACGTCGGATGAACTTTTGTTGTTTAGTGAGCTTTCCCGGACGACAAGTGTCGCCCGGGAAAACTTGATCACCTATTCTGCTTTTTCTTGTAGTGTATGGTCATGCCTAGTAACGTACTATAAGAATAAGGTATTTTTTGATAAAAAAAACGACCTCCCAAAGAAATCTATGTTATAAGATCAAAATTGTTTCGTTTAATTGGATCGCCCACATGAATTGTGTAAATCGTCCGGTTCGGTACTATTGGATCTCATACTATGTAATTTTTTCTTAGGTTCCCGTTTCTTGCTCAAATCACTTAACAAAATCAATTTAGATTTTCTAGAAAGAAAACATGCTTGGCTGATAATATATCCTGCGAGACGCAATCAAAATCTTGCTCACTCTTGATCTTTGAAGGATTCGGAATTTTAAACCTAATCGCTTGTCTAGATTAGCGATCCAAAATCTGTCTATATATAATCCGACTTTGTAATATAATCTTTTTACTTTGAGTTAATTGCATAAATCGTCCCTGTGGTTTGTCGGGTTTAACGAAAATGATCCCTACAAACTTTTTTTAACGGATCCTCTCCCTGTGGTTTTGACCCGTATCGGGTTTGGTCCCTTGACCAACATTTCCGTCAGTTTGACTGTTATATGGTTGTTTGGTAAGATGAAATGACAATAATACCCTCCTAAATCACTTTATTAGTAATATTTTATTTTTATTTTTTTTATCTTTAAATATCTATAAATCTAAACATACAAAAATCCAATAACCCAATTTTTTTTATCTTTACAGATTATTCATTTGTAAATGTACCCATATCTTGCAAGAACAAAAAAAATTACAAATATATTGTTCTAAATTACAAATAGTATCTTCCCCACAAATATCATCTTCCCCGCAAATCTTCAAGAACAAAAATATATAACAAAAATCTTCAAGAACACTCACTTTATCATCTTCTCCACAAATATCATGACTTAAAAATAAACCCATTTTATAAACTTATAATCCAATATCAACAACTTTCAGATTTACAAAAATCCTAAATCTAAGAATACAATCCAAACATCTTCATCACCATTCTCTTTAATTAAGATATACATAACCAAACCCAAACCACATCTTGTTGTTTTCGTCATCTAAACTACATCCGAACACGTTAGATTTACAAGATGTTGTTTAAACAAGATCTGGAAGCTTGTGGTTGGTATAGGACGATCGAGAGGATGGTGGTTGGAGGCGTCGTGGGTGGCAGGAGGCTCGTGGGTGGCTGGAGGTGGTGGTGACGACGTGGGTGGCCAGAGCTGTTGGTTGGGTGGGTGGCGGTTGATGGTGGTGATGATTTCTTATTTGTTAAAAAAGATAAGAAATATGGGAGGCGATTGGGAGGCGGTTGATGGTGGTTGAAAATCTGGGCAAAGACAAGAAAGTATTGTGGTGATTATGAGTGATGTATAGAGAGGGGGGAATCCTAGATCTGTGATTGAGAGTGAATGAGTGTTGGTAAGGTTACTTGTGTTGTGATGTATATGTGAAATTACATAATTAACCTTGTATTTGACTGTAACTATCTTCAGTTAACAGTCAAACTAACAGAAATATTGGTCAAGGGACCAAACCCGATACGGGTCAAAACCAAAGGGAGGGGATCCGTTAAAAAAAGTTTGTAGGGACCATTTTCGTTAAACCCGACAAACCATATGGACTATTTATGCAATTAACTCTTTTACTTTGCTAGCAACTTGCTAATGTACTTCATTATTGTATAGTTGTTCAAGCAAATATACAAATACAAAGCTTCGATGTTTAGTATATATTAAAAGAAAAGTTGTGCATTTAATTAGAATAGATCACAAAATTTTTTTATTAGTTTATTCTAAATAATCTTTTATATAATAAAAGAATTACATCATTTCGGAGTTTTCTATCAGATTAAATCTTATATGAAAATAAATTAGACCAATCAGAATGCATGATTTTGCCACGTAAGCAAAATCGTGCAACCTGATTGGGCAATAAAAAGTCAAAATTAAATTAATTTGGTTAAAATTGAAAAAATATGATGGAGAAATCTGATGGAGAAATCTGATGGAGAAAAAAAACAAATAAAAATATATGTGTCAAATTTGTGAAAACAAAAACTTGAAAAAAGAGGAGATAATTAATAAAACTTTAGTGGTTTAATTTTAAATAAATGATATAGAGTTAAAAGTGTAAATTTATAAATTTACAAGTTTGATTATAACTTTAGAAAATAAACAAATAACTCCTAAAACTTTATACCTATAGACTTTATATTTTAAAATACAACGTAAACAATTTCTTACTTCCAAACAAAGATTTAACATTATTTAATCACATCCCAAATCTACCCGAAGACTTTTTGGTGGATTTTTTATTGTCGGCCTAAAATCATGTTGTACAACCGAAGCACATCGAAGGTTTACTTGAACCGACTCCGGGCTACCTAAAAGGGTAGTTTCGTTGGGATTAGTTGGCTCACAATGTCGAGCCATATAATAAAAGAATTACATCATTTCGGAGTTTTCTATCAGATTAAATCTTATATGAAAATAAATTAGACCAATCAGAATGCTTGATTTTGCCACGTAAGCAAAATCGTGCAACCTGATTGGTCAAAGTCAAAATTAAATTAATTTGGTCAAAATTGAAAAAATATGATGGAGAAATCTGATGGAGAAAAAAAACAGATAAAAATATATGTGTCAAATTTGTGAAAACAAAAACTTGAAAAAAGAGGAGATAATTAATAAAACTTTAGTGGTTTAATTTTAAATAAATTATATAGAGTTAAAAGTGTAAATTTATAAATTTACAAGTTTGATTATAACTTTAGAAAATAAACAAATAACCCCTAAAACTTTATACCTATAGACTTTATATTTTAAAATACAACAAACGTAAACAATTTCTTACTTTCAAACAAAGATTTAACATTATTTAATCACATCCCAAATCTACCCGAAGACTTTTTGATGGATTTTTTATTGCCGGCCTAAAATCATGTTGTACAACCGAAGCACATCGAAGGTTCACTTGAGCCGACTCCGGGCTACCTAAAAGGGTAGTTTCGCTGGGATTAGTTGGCTCACAATGTCGAGCCAGAAAACAGGTAAATCAGAAAAAAAAATTAGTAATCATCCTCAAGTTCATATAATACGTAATACATAAAAGATTTAATGAATCTATTATCTTCATATATTTCGATAATACTCTATAACATAACTTATAAAACAGAAGAAAAAAAAAATTAGTAATCATCCTCAAGTTCATATAATACGTAATACATAAAAGATTTAATGAATCTATTATCTTCATATATTTCGATAATACTCTATAACATAACTTATAAAACAGAAGAAAAAAAAAATATACATGTAGTTTAAAAATATATAATATCTAAGCCCCGTGCGTGCACGGGCATTAAAACTAGTATTAGTATCAACTAGAAATAATAAACTGAGTTTACATTTACGAAGTTCAAACAATAGGAACTAGCCCAATCTTAATCTCGGAAACGGTCACATCATCACACCCACTCCTCGGCACCAAAGTCACCAAAATATACTCATCGTCTTCGGCTTTGATGTCCTCTAACAGCTCGTTTAATCCAAATCTCACCCCGCTTGTCATCATCATCCTCTTGTCGGTTCGTCCATGTGGAATTTGTGCGAAGCTACCAGCAAACTCGCTATCAGCCGGTGTGGCCGTAGGTACTTTGTCTTTATCATTGACAAAAACATCGAACTTTACATACTTTTCACCGTCAAGTTCGATATTGCTCACTAACAATATCTCATTCGCTTTCTCCTTGTCTTTCTTAGTCCTGTTTATGGCTGGCCTCTTAACGAGCACTCTTACTATCTCGTTTAACTTTACTGGAAATTCCATTTCTTCGGCCTTTTTCACTGTCCCGACTGCCTTATCTGTTAATGAAACAAATAGGGCAGACGGGAGCTATGTTGCACGGGGACGGATACAGAAACGGGGACACGCACGGAAACGGGTACTCAGAAACGCCAATATCTCAAAATTTAAGAAACGGGTACGGCCAGAAACGTTTGTGTATTTTATATAATATATATATATATATATATATATATATATATATATATATATATATATATATAGGAAGGTTAAAATAAAAAGACAAATATTCGTGAGAAGGATAAAAAGAAAACTTTTTTTTAAAAAGTTCTTGAAAAATTCTAAAAAAATTCCATTAAATCAGGTATGTTGGTGCATAAAACTTTTGTAAAAGAAGTTTTTCTAATTTTGAGTTTTTATACGTTTTTTTAATGCGCAAAAAAAGAAATTTTGATGAACAAAAAAATTTTGATGCACAAATTTTTTCGACTTGTTATAGTTTGATGGCAATAAAATTTTGATGCAAAAAAGTCAATAGAAGTTGGGTACAAAAAGATTTTTGATGTCACAAAAACGTTTTAATGCACAAACGTTTTTTTATAAAAATTTTCGGCAAAACTATTCGAACTTTTAGAAAAACTTCCTTGTAAAACTTTTTTCATTTGCAACTAAATACTCGATCTTGTGGAAATTTGTTTCAGAATTTTTTTGAAAATTCTTTTAAAAAATTAAATCTTTTTATTTTTCGCAGAATTTTTGTCTTTTTATTTGATCTTTATCCTTTTATATATATATTTATATATTATATATATATATATATGTAGTGAGGTTTCTTTTCAGAACAATTAAATGTACAGAACTTGCGAGAAGAAACCAATATCATCCATTGATTAAACCAATCAACGGATGAGATTGAAAGTGGCATGCTTGTAATTAATTTCAACTTCCTATGATATATTGTAATTAGGTAAGGGGCAATGATGGAATTCGCAATTAAAAAACTGATCACGATTAATAAATCTTTTAATAGGAGCGAATCAACAATAACTATCCTAATTTTAAGGATCTGATGGTTACACATAAACTTAAAAACACAATACAGAAACCTAAAAAAATAGTCTCTTCTCTATATCATTCCTTACCGCCGTCACAAAACCATAAATATTTATGTCTCTCAACTCTTGGTCGCCAGAAATATTAAGATCACATGTCGTCACTATACTTGTTTTTTAACATCATGTCGCCAAAGAAAGCTAAGAGGACCCGTCTTGTGTGATTTCTATTCGTGAAACAAAAGGTTTAATGAATATCGAAGGTAGGTTGATTTTGTACTCAATTTTCGAAACTTAAGAATCTGATTTTTAACTCTTTGTTATTTTGAAAGATCGATGTTAGGCAATTTGTAGAGTCTTTCAATCTTGTTCAATATTATTAGTGTCTTGTACTTGTTGTCATAAGTAAAATAGATCAATGTTGGCCTTTTGGAAAACTTTTGTGTGAGAAGAATGGAAGAACTTGTTCATATTTTTGTGACTGCCCTATTCTTTGTATGAGATCTTTAATAGTCTTTTATAATATCAAAGCACCTGATATTGTTGACTTGTTATCATCTTTTCATGTTTTAATTAGTCATGTGATCACAGATGTAACTTTATATTGTCTTGAGAAATCACAGAAAAGTTTGTGAAACATATTTATTCAATGAATTTTTTTAGCTTAAATGTTTAAATCTATTTGCATTTTTTTTGAAAATGAAATTGAATATGGATATCTTTTATGGCTACTGTATTTTTTTTAGACTAAAATTACGACACTAAGATTACGTAACAAACTGGTTTTATCAGGTGTTCAACATGTTTATTATATGAGGATGATAATAAATATAAAGAGTGCACATGTGTTTTATACATACTATCTTGCAAAAATATAGTTATAATAAATATATAAATAGTAAAGACACAAGTGCATGCAGGAGATACTAAGTGCACAATGAACTAACTCGATTACATATGTATAAGAGCATATGGATGAACTCAAATGCACATGTATTTTTAACTTGTGCATACGTGATTTGTTATTTGTTATGATTAAATAATTTGTTTATTAATTGTTTTTTTGTTACAGGTATGATGAGTAATATGAAGAGTGCACATGTGTTTTGTACATACTTTCTAGCGGGTAGATAGTTATGATAAAGAGTAAAGACACAAGTACATGCAGTAGCTACAAGTGCACACGAAGTAATTTGAGTGGGTATACTTAAAGGCATATGGATAAACTCAAATGCACATATACATACAAAGCAATCGAGATTGCCTAATGAGGGAAAATACATGTGCATATACGACAACACCAAATCTGGTCGTGTTAAAGATTAGTAGACACGTTTATACATCATGGAAACTTTCATTTATTCTTTACTTTTAGATATTTGTATTTGAATTGTATATGACATGATCGTTAATTGTGTGTGTAATGTTTTTGTTTTGAATTGTATACAATATATGTAAACTACTTTTTTTTGTCATTTCATGCATTTGTGAGCAAAACACAATAGAGGTTTAAGCAATTAAAAACTAAAAAACACATATAAATTTATATTATCTAAAAAAACTCATTTGGGAACTCTTACCTTATGAAAACATGATATAGTTAAAATTATTTACTCTAAATTTAGGATATATAAAAAAAGTTTTTTATTTAAATATTTCTCAAAAAGAACGAAAAAATGTACTTTTCATATTATGCCCTTTGAATTAAAGAATAAAAAATAAATATTTAAAAAAAAATTGATTGGTTGATGGTTGGTTCTCGCAGTTTCTGTAATATATTCGTTTGGTTCTGAAAAGAACCATATATATATATATATATCTATATACGTATATATATATATATATATATATATATATATATATATATATATAGGATTAAGATCAAATAAAAAGACAAATATTCGTGAGAAGGATAAAAAGATTTATTTTTTTAAAAAGTTCTCAAAAAATTCTGAAAAAATTCCACAAGATCGTGTATGTTGGTGCATGAAAAAGTTGTAAAGGAAGTTTTTCTAAAAGTGGATAGTTTTGCTGAAAAAAAATTATGAAAAAAAACGTTTTGTGCAATAATCGGTTTTTTGTGCATCAAAAATTCGTTTTTGTACACATCTTCTTTTGACTTTTTGCATCAAAATTTTATTGCGCATCAAAACTTTAAAAGTCGGAAAGATTTGTGCATCAAAATTTTATTGCGCATCAAATTTTTTTTTTTGCGCATTAAAAAAACGTATAAAAACTCAAAATTAAAAATACTTATTTTACAAAAGTTTTATGCACCAACATACCTGATTTAATGGAATTTTTTTGGAATTTTTCAAGAAATTAAAAAAAAAAGTTTTCTTTTTATCCTTCTCACGATATATTTATCTTTTTATTTTTTTAACCTTCCTCTATATTTATTATATTATATATAATTATAGATATATTTATATATATATATATAAGATAGTATATATATATATTATTATATATATATATATATATATATATATATATATATATATATATATATATATATATATAGGAAGGTTAAAATAAAAAGACTATTCGTGAGAAAAATAAAAAATAAAACTTTTTTAAAAAAAATTCGAAAAAAAATCCATTAAATCAGGTATATTGATGCATAAAACTTTTGTAAAAGAAGTTTTTCTAATTTTGAGTTTTTATACGTTTTTTTAATGCGCAAAAAAAAAATTTGATGCACAAATTTTTTGACTTGTTTTAGTTTGATGCGCAATAAAATTTTGATGCAAAAATTCAATAAAAGTTGGGTACAAAAACGAATTTTTGATGCACAAAAAACAGATTTAATGTACAAACGTTTTTTTTCGGCAAAACTATCCACTTTTAGAAAAACTTCCTTTACAACTTTTTCATGCACCAACATACACGATCTTGTGGAATTTTTTCAGAATTTTTTGAGAACTTTTTTAAAAAAATAAATCTTTTTATCCTTCTCACGAATATTTGTCTTTTTATTTTATCTTTATCATATATATATATATATATATATATATATATATATATATATATTAATAAAATAAATAAATATGAAACTATCAACATGAAATTGTTATCACCAAAACATTCACATGTATTTATTTACCCATCTTAAATTAGTAGTTTTTTTCTATCCTCCATTAAACATATACGGAGTACATATCAAGTATTAAGTGATATTAATGAGAATAAATGATATCTATAGTCTAGTGGATACTTAGAGCCAAAATAGAACAGAACTTTTTTACAAAACAAAAGCAACATACTTTTTAATAAATATTTATTGATATATCCAAGGAGTTGACCAAGACATCCTTTTTCTTTATCTTCTTCGCTTCTTTCTCTTCTTCACTATCCGCCTGTAACTTATCTCTGATCTCCGGCGAATTTATTTTCTTGGTTTCTCTATCTTTTTTTCCTTAAAATTTGGATCTAAGGTGGTTTCTCTTCTACTCCTGAGTCCGCCTCCGATAGGAAACGTGAATTTTTGGCCCAGAAACGTTTCCCAAACGTTTCCTGCTCAACACCAGGCGTTTCCAGTCGTAGTGAAACGTTTCTTATTTTCCAGAAACGTTTCGGAGGCGTTTCCGGGCGTTTCCGTTTCCGAAACGTTTCCGATACGGGAGACGTCACCCCGACGGCGTTTCCATGCAACATAGGACGGGAGTAAGGTTATCATTTGTGAGACATAGAGGCTACCGAGGCCTCGGAGCATGTTTCTCCTGTTTAAGTTCTTCATGTTAAGTGATGCTTTTGCTGTTGTGCCTTGGTTCGAGGCTTTGATTCGATGGATAACATTTTCCGGAGTTTTGGGTCTTTCGAAGTTATTTTTGGTGGTAACTGTGAACATGCTAAAAGAAGCCATTAAAACTTGGGTGGTTCTAGATTTCGCTTATTGACCTTTGATTATATAGAGTCTTGCCTTGTAGTCACCGCCTCACCGGACCAGAATATATTAAAGGTCCGTTTGGTTCGTAAAAGGATTTGGAATCAGATTTGGATTTGGTTTAGAATGATAGAAAATGAGATAAGAGAAAAAATTATTATTTTATTAAAAAAATTATATTTATAATTGATAAATAAATTATTGTAGAGAATGTGAGACATTTTATATTTTTTAATAGGTTATTTATATAGAGTGATGCTAGAACCACAAAAAGTTTACAAAATGTTTTTCACACAATGATGTGTCAAGTAAATTAGTGGATGTATTTAAGAGAGAGAATTCAAAAGTAAGAGAGAAATTACCACTAAATATGTGACAAATCATTTTATGAAAAGTTTTGTGTAAATTTTTTTGTGGTTCTAGCATTTCTCATTTATATATTAATTGTGAGAGAAGATGTAGATGTGGGGCCCAATGTTGGTATAGATACCTAGTTGCCATGAATCAATTTATTATTCCTCATACCCTTTTTTGTTGTCAAAACTTGAACCAAACAATTAATTATTAGAATGAAAGTATTACTTGGACCCAAAAGCCATAAACCAAACGGCTCCTAAGTTCTTTGATGCAAGATAATAAGATGTACATCTAGGTACATATTAGACACGTGTCTTACTCAAAACCATGCCAACAAGTGATCATATAACTTACAGTAGGAATTAGTCACTAGGGTACACTTAAAAAAAAGGCTATAGTGACGGAAATTTAATGACGACTCATATTTTTCATCACTATTTAACACAATTTTAGTGACGATATAGAATTGTCGTCACTATATCTCGTCACTTGCATATATTTAATGACGAAGTAATAAATTGTTATTAATATATACGTTAGTGACGAAAGTATTTGTCACTGAGTCTAGTACTAATGGTCAACGTCTAACTCATTTCTTGTAACACTCCTTAGTCACGAAATTTTCTTCACTCAACTTATAATAAGTAATCACGAAAAATGCTTGTCACTAAATTGAAAATTGTAGTCAAATGGATAACTCACATTCATAACTTTTTCACCCTCTGAAGCTTAAGAAAATAAAAAAATAAAAGAATTTTATGGCATCACGTGATTTTAATAACCGGACCCGCGTTAATTAATTTAATAACAAATGCCTTTTTTACTACTATTGTAACTGCTAATGACGATATTTGTTTGTCACAAAGCTTATATAAACGTAATGACGAAAATGTTCGTCACTCACTTGAACACATACATCATTCATTTTTTGTTATCTAACGCTTAAAAGTAAAAGTAAAAGGACCTAAACTGACAAAACACCTCAAACTTTCTAAAACACAGATACCATATTTTTCATTCATATTTTCTTCCCCATTTCACACCAAAAACACACACTACAAAAAAAATTCACACACTAAAAACACACACTAGCACCATTTCGGCATGGCTGATACCTTTATGCTTGTGTTATGATTATGTATGCCTTTGATGTCACACCATATTTGTAATACTTCTACCCTTTTGGGGTTGGGGCGTTACACTTACAGATCAGATTGACTGGGCTAATCCAGAAGGAGATCAAGTCGGGATTGATATTAGCAAACCTCTGCCTCTCAGTGGTCCACCAGGTCATGTCACTATTCAAACCTAATTATTTTTCAATAAAGACTTGGATTATTTGGCAGTAAGGGAAGTGGACAATCCTCTTCAATTTCCAAGATAAAGGCTGCTCGTTATCATGACTTTGGACTTGAACTACTCGTACCTGATCATATGTGGATCGATGACGTCTGCACCTATGACATAAGTGCCTCTTATGGTATCTCTCATTGGTGGTTTAATCGTCAGAAATTCTACATTGACTGACACACAGTTGAATCAAGTCGCAAGGTAGTCAGAACTCACATGCGTATACTCAGTGTTGTTAGAATAAAAGCCTACTCTCGCTACATGTACGAATACCTAAAAGAGATCACACTGCGCAGAGCTGATCATCAAGAATACACGATTGCTAAAAAGGACTTCAAAAACTTGTATCCCAGTGACTTTGAAGACCTGAATCTATTGCTTCTTCAAGGTCATCTAAATCATCTTCCTGGTTCAGACATACGTATGCTTTCTACTGCTGTTAAAATGTGGATACGAAATTTAGTGATTCGACAGCGGGTTGAAGACTTCCAACTCGGCATTGAGAGCTACCAGAAACAGCTGAATCTCACTAAACCTGGATGGGATGCAACAGGCTTCGAGTTTAAGCATGATTATACAATCATTGATTCGCCTTGTGCAGTTGTGTTCCCTGTCAGTAACAATGAACAGAAGATCATGCGGTTCAATGAGATTTACAAGTTCAGTGATGGTACGCTGACAAATATTATGGAAACACTGGATTACAAAGTTAAGGAGTACAAGGTTAATCGGCTCAATCCGGGTATGAACACGCGGTTTTAGACTGATAAGGATGTGGAAAGGAGCAAGGAATTCATACATGCCATTGAACGGAGACTCAAGACCCGAAGGATCTTCCGGAATTTGGAATGCTTTGTTGGTGGACGGGTTCGCGATATTGACTACTGGTATGTGCTTAATTACACATACCATTTTCCATTTGAAACGGACTTAAATGACTAAAAACGTACCAAAAATACATTGTATTTGTATGTTTTGCATTTGTATTGTGCAGGAAACGGATATTCAAGAAAAGGAACAAAAAGAAAGCCAAAAACAAACAAATCCAAGCACAGGGTGGAAAGGGCAAAGTCAAAAGTCAAGCCAAATGAAGAAACTACAACTTGAGGGGCTAAAACTGCCAAACCTCAAGTTGTATTACAAAAGATAAAAAGACAAGGGTCAAAATTGCACACCGGGTAGAGATTGCATTCAAGTTATATAACTTGAGGGGACAAAACTGCCTACTTCCCTAAAAGCCTTCTTTCCCGCCTTGACAAACCCAGTTACAACTTGTATGTCGCCCCATACTTCTCCCCTGCAAAACCACTCGACACCCTAGCCAAAATCATTTCATCCACCCTACTATTTCCCCCCAGCTGTATAAATGCCATGTTGGCAATCCCTCTCCATTCCCAAAGCATTTCGATGGCTGAGATTGCCTCCAAAGAAGCACAAATGAAATAAAAGGCTGGGATTTGTTGTAGAATCCCCTCACACAACAAGCACACTTGGTTGAAGCTCTCACAAAAGAAACACAAGCTGCAAGTCCAAGAGATGAAGACTTCGGCTATAAATAGAGCTTTTGTAAGCCTTTGAGGCGATCTTAGTTAATCTTAGTAACTAGTTAATTTTAGAATATCTTAAGTTTAATTTTCAGTTTTTAAAGTCATTTACAGCTTTTACTTTCAGCTTTGTAACATTTTCAAGTTTTAATGCAAATTTGAGTTTTTAAGTCAATTTACAATACCAGTGTTAAGTTTCTTAATCATATTGTTCTGTGTTCAAAAAGCTATCACCACAGCTTACTTATAAGCTGTTTTCATTAAGTAAAAATAAAAAGTTAAGTAGTTAAGAGAAAATCACAAATATCACTCTCAAATATACCACAGCTTATGTTATGGATGATAAGCCAGTTCTGGATGGGCTTATGGACTCTCACTAGCTTGTTTTATGCAAGCTAGAGCTTGTAGATTCATTGTTTGACCCTGTTTTGAGCAAGGGTGTTGTAAGTTTCTCTTTTTCTTGTTTTCTTATTTACTGTAGAACTGCTTATTAGTGCTTATTCTTGACTAAAACCTGTTTATAAGTATTCTATTTTGTTATTTAACAATCTGTTTTTAATAATTAAGGACCAAATCAGCTTAATAATAAAAGAAAAATGATTTGTGAAAACTTTAAGGGGAATTTTGAACTAACAGTACTAACCCTTTAGTTAGTACTGCTAGTTCATTTTTGCTATTTTTCACTAGCAGTACTAACTAAAGCTACCAGTACTAACTCCAAGTTAGTACTGTTAGTTTAAACTGTTAATACTGGTGGTTCATTTTAGCTTATCAGCTTATTATTTCAGCTTGTTTAAAATTTCCTTAGCTTTTTAGAGTAGATTAAACCATTTTCCTTTACTGTTTTTAGGAGTAAGCTTATTTTTCTTTTCAAAAGTATTTTCAATAATGTATCAGTTTTAGTTTTCTAGTTTATTTGTCATTTTGGTTTATTCTAGTTGCTTATTCCTATTACTAAGTGCTTATTAAGGTTAGTGGAACTTTTGTTTTAGCTTGTTTGCTTATTTATTGTTTCTTTGAGTTTTGTTAGCCTAGCAGTACTAACCTTAACCTAACAGTACTAACTCAAAGCTAGCAGTACTAACTCCAAGTTAGTACTGGTAGTTAATACTGTTAGTACTGTTGTTAGTACTGTTGTGTTTATCTCGTTTAATTTAGCTTAATTGCTTTTTGTATTTGCTTATTTAGAGTTAGTTTAGCTTATTTAATTTGTCTTAAGTTTATTTGAGCTTATTTGTGCCTTAGTAATAAAAGTTTTAAGCGTTTTTGCCTTTTCTAGTTTTGATTCTTGTTCTAGTTTCTTTTCCTTGTTTATCTTTGAGGTCATTTGCTTATTCAGTATTAGTGCCAATTCATAATCTTATCCCTGTCATTTTCAAACATCAATCATCAATCGTCTATCGTTTTTCCATTCAAGCCTCGTTGGGACATAACGACCCGGGAACACTCTATACTGCTTCTGGTTTTCTTGGTCTCGCGAATTCTGATCCATGTTGTGTATTTCTATTTCCTTGTATTTATTGATATATAAATAGGGGTGAGTCGAGAGCAAGTCACTCAAGATATCTCTTTTCAATCGAGGAACAAAACAATATCATTTCGCTCCATTTTTAGTCAAATAGTGAAGGATATTCAATTAGTAATGAAAAAAGGGGTGGATGGGATCCGTATATGTTGTTCAGGTCGATCAGAAGGTGCAGAAATAGCTAGAACTAAATGCAAAAAGTATGGAAAAACATCTAGTAATGTATTTAACCAGAAAATAGATTATGCTCCTACGGAAGTATCTACTCGTTACGGAATCTCAGGTGTCAAAGTGTGGATTTCGTATAGTCAAAAAGAAAAGGGACGTGATATATCTGAAACGTACGAAATATAGTAAATATCGTAAAAGCAGATGTAGTAGGGGTTGCGGACGGTACACGACTTGGTTTTAGAAGATATTGCACTAAAGGTTGTAGAGCTGGTCGTCTTTCATATCGAGCCATTGAATAACGCGTCGAGCTATAATTAGGTAATTCCATCGTACTATGAGCGGACAATTTCAAAGAAATGGTAAGATATGGGTAAGAGTTCTCCAGATCTCCCTATTACCGGGAAACCTACAGAAGTCAGAATAGGAAAAGGAAAAGGAAATCCTGCGGGTTGGATTGCTCGTGTGTCTACAGGACAAATCCCATTTGAAATGGATGGTGTGAGTTTGTCAAATGCTCGACAAGCTGCTACATTAGCGGCGCATAAACTATGTGCGTCAACCAAGTTTGTTCAGTGGTCGTAACGTAATTAGTTAGTGGGGAAAAAACAGGCCGAGATTCAAAAGAATTAGCCGAAGTGTTTGTTCCTGAACGATGGAAGTGGAAAGACACTAAGGGAGAGGGATATACTTTTTTGTTTTTGTAATCGCCGAAATTATACGACGAACCTTCTTGTTCCAGGCGTACTACCCTGATACGTTAAGCTTTAATTATCCAGGCCCGGTTTATAAAGTGATAGTAGTCAAAATAAATAAGAAAGATAAGAGCTAAGATTCAGGAAAGGAAGCTGTATGGGAGAAAGGAGAAAAAGTATGTATTTATCTGTCCATTCCTTCCTCTAACAGATGCGGGTGAATTAGATGCCTTTATCTTATTCTTTGTTCGTCTAAATAGATAATCGATGTCCTTCGCTTCATCTGCAGTTATAGGTGTAATAAAGCAAAGGGAGAGGAGCATATAAGTCAGATTGCTTAATTAATGTATAAGACTTAAGATCAAGCTAGGAGAAGCGTTTTCAGCCTCGTTCACTTAGCAAATCTCTAATTAGTCTTCTCGAGTGTCTACACAATCCAAGAAGTAGTATTTTACCATTTTATAGCAACAAAAAGTAGCGATTCTCCTTCTTTCAATAGTAGTTCTCTCTCTCCTTCATCTTACACAGTTAAATATCAGTTAAGATGCTAACACTACTCATATTTGCAACTTGTGAACTTTTCACTCCCGATAATTATTATATCTTAGATGAATGTGCTATTTTGAACTTCAACCGTGGATTAACGTTTTGCAAAATTTTATGTTTCACGTTCCCCCAAGAATAATGAGTTTAAAGGCGAGATCACCCCATGTAGCGACTTTCGTCTCGGCACATCCCAACCTTGCGGCTAAATTGACCAGGCTTTTGACTACCCACCAGAGAATGTATCGGATCACGGACCTTAGTTTCGAAAACTCTCAGGTTTCCCGTTTACACATGCCTTATTAAAAACTTAAAATAGTCAAAGTTCAAAAAGCATATTTAAATTAACAAAAGAGATCTTATTTATAAAAAAAAAAAAATTTAAAAATTTCACACTTAATTTTAAACATTTAATATTAATGCAATTTGTAAAACTTGACCTTTTAGAAGGCTGAAACATCGGTTCGTGAAAGCGGACAAGACTGCAACAAATTTATCAAGTCTCGGATTTTTTAAACTTAC
Source organism: Tanacetum coccineum (assembly GCA_026074375.1). Lineage (NCBI taxonomy): Eukaryota > Viridiplantae > Streptophyta > Magnoliopsida > Asterales > Asteraceae > Tanacetum > Tanacetum coccineum. Next base: position 33,699 of record BQNB010000264.1, on the reverse strand, counting down.
TATGGGACTTTTTTAGGAGGCTGTAACATCGTTTGTTAGCCGCGCAAGATGCAGCAAACATTTTATAGCCACAGTTTATATTTAATTCTTTATTAATTTTTTATTTTTCATCATTTCAATTTTTTTTTTTACTTTATATAGAGAAGACTTCTTTTTGAAAAATTCAAGTATAAGTTTGAACTAAGACTAAATTTTTGCTATATACTACATAAAAATTATTGATTTTAGTTTAATCTCCAAAAACAGCACGTATTATTAATACGGTTAGGGCTTAATGGGAGGAAAAGCCACATAGTTAACTTTACATTGAGCTTTAAGATTTCCAAATAATCTTTGTTTAGCATCCACTCATACTTAACTCTATTTATTTTTGTTCTTCGCGAATTTCCGCGAACGCTTAGCCTAAAAGTTAAGGAACAAGCTAGAGCTCAACACGCTCGATCGGGTCAAAATTTATTCTCATTCTACCCAGCAGGAAAGTCAAAATTGTGACAAAACACTTATTTTATTTTTAAAATTTTTTCATTTTTTTTAAACTTTTTGTAATTTTGGTGGGTAAAAAACGAGGATTACGTAAAAACAACGGTGCAAGGCCACAATAAAAATCGATAGATTTCCTCCCCATTCGAAAACTACATAATTGTCCTCATGTGAGATTCCCCAATTACTTAATTTCAATACATATCTTGATATAAAGAGGTCTCTACGCAAATCTAGAGCCGTTTATTAAGTATGCTAAAGATAAACGTTAGTCGATAAGATTTAGGAGCAAAGGCTAGGAGACGAGTGGACCAGAACAAGACACCGAACACGAGAGTCTTCAAAATTTTTGGGCAATCCTGGACAAACATCACAAACCACAAAACACGAAACACGAGAAAAAGAAAGAGGCGAGCTCCTTCACATTAATTTGTTAGAAAATAGAAAAGAAGATAGAACGCTTGGTTTTTGTTGACGAGTCATGGCTTGACTCGATCCCGAATTAGTTGTCATGGGGAAGCAAATGAAAAGAAAAATCTCAATGGGCTTTCATTAATGTTTGGATAAACATTAAAGCATATGAAAGTTCCATCCCGATGAGATGCCACCGACTCTAAGTGGAGATGTCGGGGTCAAAAATGGTGTCTTCACTCCCGGTAGTGAAAAGTAAAGGAGAATCCACAGGGTAGGTGCTATACGGAAGAAAAGTCCGAATGATAAATGCGAAGGAATCGTCATCTTCAATATTCTGAGAAACATCAATCTCACCTCCCCCTGGGTCAAAACATTCATCTTCATTAAGCTCATCAAAATTGTTTATCACGGGTGCATAGGGCTCAATGTCAAAGGTAAAACGCTCATACTCAGGAATAGGAATATCATCGTTAAGTAAGTTGTCAAGAAAAATGATATCCCCTTCCGAGTCTAAATTGCTTTCAATACCCGGAGGTATCGAGTCTTCTGGAACAAGAAATGTATCAACCTCCTCTACAAGAAAGTGACTATCCAAAACGGGAATAGGAGAAGAGGGGGAATTTTCAAGCACAAAAGGAATAGAAGGAGTGAGTTTCAATGCTTCGATCTTATCAATGAAAAGATTGACATTTAATAATTTCTCATGAAGAATCTCGTCCTCTATTTGAAGAATATCATTGTCATTTTCTCCTTCTTCTTCATCAAAATCATCTTCATCACAATCGTCTTCATCAATTCCCGGTAAAATTGGATCAATAAAATCGAGTTCACCGGCAAACTCCTAGGAAGAAAATCAATCTTAAGAGATGTGATTGAACTATCTCGACTAAGTAAAGAGTTAATAAGTCCACATTCGGCATCAAAATGATCATTATCACAAGACGGCACATCACAAATATCGTCGGAAATACCCTTAAACTCACTTGGGATTGGGACAAGGTTCTCAACACTAGACTTTTCCGTTTCTGGAATAGTGTTAAGATGCTCGTCCCCCATACTTAGAGAGTTATCGGGCTCCTCGATCGGTAAGTCTGGTGTGATTTCTTTATGCTTTCTATATATAACAGTATACTCATCATCATCATTATAGAAGGTCGGACGATTCCAACTTGGACTATTAATAAATTTAGATAGTTCCTCATTAATATTTTGCACATCTTCAAGGAGTTTACTCATCAATTCTTGAATATCTTCTTGTTGATATTGCTTGTCTGTAAAAGCATGCTTAATTTCGGAAAATCTCTCCCAAGCTATCAATAAAACCTTTGGCATTTCTCCAAAAGGTATACGACTAAACTTCCTTAAGAAGGTTTGAATGGCTTTCGTTAAGTCTTCTCTAGCTTGCAACACTTCTTCACTCATTTCTTGAGGAGAATGATGAATGACGGGATACTGCGGGAGTTGAAATTGGTCAAAACCGAAAGAATTAGAATTAGATAAATTTTGGTTCAGGTTGACACTGAAAAGTCTCGTGAGAACCCCCGCAGTTTTCACAACAAAGATATTGTTGTGAAAAATTCGGTGAAGTTAGTGGAAAATTATTATCATAGTTTTGACCGAAACACGGGTCCGGGTTGTAAACAAACGAAACTTGAAGTGAACAATCGTAACCAAAATGAGCATCGTTTTCACATAACTCATAAATATTCGTCTCGTACTAGGGTTGTGAAGGGTAGTCGGAAAATTTTTAAGATTCATTGAAAGAATTTGTATTTGGATTATAATAGAATGAATTTCCATCTCTTGAATCAAAAAATGAACAAAATCCTCCTTTTAATGGGCCTTCACACCCACAACAAGTGACTGGATTTCCATCACCATAAGTGCAATTTAAACAAGTTCCAAGTAGAAGATTAACACCACACTGCGGACACGTACATAGATAACAATAAAAGCCATCACATGGTTGTCCACACCCCGTACACTCACGTTGATTAAATGACGTCATAAGAAAGAATTAAACAATATAAAGGATAAGAAGAAAGAATTAAACGGATAAGAGGTAACGGAGAATATTTTTGGGCTTTTGAAAATAATTCATAAGAAAAGGAATTAAAATAAAAAATATTTTTGGTAACCGAAAATTAAACGTGCACGGTAGCTCTCTAAAAATACGTACAAGAAAGCGGAAGAGTTGGTAAGCGCGAGGCGCTATTTAAAATAACCCTTCTCCTTTTGGGTGATGTTGATCAAACCCGCCTTAAACTTTCCTTATAGCACGTAATTTAAAGGTGAGCCGTAACAATGATTAACAAACGGTTTTTTTAATATTAAAATAAAAGAAAATATTCACAAACGGAAAATAACTTCACGAGGAAGGTTCTTCAAAACACTAATCTTCGAACGAAACGCGATAATCGTAACACACTTCCCCAGCAGCGGCGCCAAAAATTTGATACGCTCCGAACACGCTATACGTAAATATATATAGTATATAAGGATTATATCAAATAATAGTATAGTAAGTATTTTCCGTCGGGTTCTAGAAACAAACTTTTAACCAAAGTTGTCTCAAAAACCCCCCGGGTCATTTTCCCTAGACGAAGCGTGAATCGGTTAAGTCCGTGATCGTGCGTTTTGAATAGTTTTAAAGATTTTTTGATTTGAGTTTTCTAAATCCTACTAAATACAAATGACAAGTAGATAGATGCACAAAAACAAGTAAACAAGAAATGAAAATTAAACACGTAAGTATTAAAATGTAAACGAGAATTTAAAATGCGACATTTAAAACCTAAATTATCGAAAATTAATCCTAAAACTATTTTTCTACTATTTCCAATCCTACTTTACTAACTACTAATAAAATCCTAAGGAAATTCTAAAACGAGGATGCTTAAAGTTAAAATTAAAGAAAACGAGAACGGGAACGAAATCCCGTTCTTTAAAAAGTTAAATTTCAAACCTAAGCTTAAAATATGATAAAAGAAAATTTTAGAAAAAAGAATTTTATTTTTTTGACTTTTATTTTGTTTTTTATGAATTAAAAACAGTTTTGAAAAGAAAAATTTATTAAAAATAGTAAACAAATTGGGAAAAATCTAAAAAATTCAGAAAAATAGCTTAAAGAATGCTGGTTTTAAGAAAAATAAAAGTGAGAAAACAGCTTATCTAAATAAGCTATTATAAGCAGAAAAGAGCTTATAAGCTTAAAAGGCTAAAAAGACTATAAAAGATTAATTATGCAAGAATAAACTGAAAAAGACCCTAGGGCAGTTGGTTTGTGTGTGCGTATGTTGTGTTATAAAAGGTAAGGAGGGTAGAGGTCCAGGGTTCGAGCCTTGCTCACCCTGGATTTCCCCTCTTCCCTATTTTTTCAAAAACTTTGAAAAGCAAACTTGTAGAACAGCTGACAATAAGCAAAATTTATAAAAGAAGCTTTTTATGAAAACAAGTAAATAAGCTAAATTTAGCTTAAAATAGATAGAAACACTTTAACTCTTTTTTAACTATTCCTTAAAACACAAGTACACTAATAAGCTAAAATAAGCTCAAACCGGATCAAATAAGCTATGGCTACCCTAAAACTACCCTAATAAGCTAAATTGAACTAGAAATAAGCAAAATAGATAAGCCATAAGCTTATAATAATCCAATAAGCACTTTAATAAAACTGTTAACCAAACAATCCCTTAAGGAATCTTTGAGCTTATTTTTCAATAAGCTAAAGGATCCCTATGGACTTTTGGCTTATATCAATAAAATTCTTGACCTAAAAGCTACTTAAAACATCTTTTGAAAACTATTTTGAAAATCAAATGCTTAAGGAAAAAGCTTAATGAAAAAGCTAAAAATTCATTTTACTATACTTTTGGTTATTGAATAAAAAGACAAAAAGCAAAATTGCAGATCTAAAACAGGTATTCAAATAAGCTTTTTAAACTAAAATAAGCCCTAATCTATCTAGAATGGCCTAAAATCTATTTGAGCTATAAAAATCAAAACCTAAAAACTACTTTTACTTGCTGAATTTTAAGCTTTAAAATGGCTATTTGTCTATTTTTATGAACTGATGCAGTTTGCACTTAAATGACCAAATCTTAAAATTAACAAATGCAGGCTTAAGGATTAGCTTCTAGCATTTATAAAACACCAAAATAACAACAAATTCACTGAAGTTAACAGCTAGAAAAGATTAGAGCTTAAAATGCATCCTAAACTGAATTAGTGATCACAGATGCTAACTACTTCTAACAAACTTTTGAAAATTTGATTAAATCTAACAAAGACCTTAAAAACTAATCCTCTAAACCTTAATATGATATTTAAAATTAATCTAAAGGACCAAATGGTCTCAAGTAGTACTAACTTGAGTTATTACTGCTTGAACCAAACACCCCTTTAAATATCTCAAACACATATTCAGCTTATAAAATCAAGAGATACAGCTTAAAACTCAGGTACCAGATATTAGAAAGCTTATTATAAACATAATGAACATATTTAAACAGCTAAATAAGTAGAAATCATAAACTATAAGCTAATGCTACTATTTTTGGTTTATATGACTGTTTTATAAAAACTACTTGCAGACTAAAATTTAAACTAGCAAATGAACATTTTAAGCTTTAATCAATAATGACAAATAGACTTAAGCTAAATTCAACAATGATAAGCAAATAATAAGCAGAAAAGTCTTTGAGCTAAAATTAAAGTAAAAGAAATTGTGTACCTTTATCCCTTGCTAAAATAGGGATCAAATAATCCTAATAAGCTCTATGACCTACCCAGCTTAAAAATAAGCATTCTAAAAACCCATAAGCTCTTCCAAATTTAGCTTATTATCCAAATTGAGCTTAAAATCCAAATTCTTAATCAATAACTTTTGTAAGTGAAAATCCAAACTCAAACAAGCTAAAATAAGCTTATTTGAGCTGATGAACTTAATAGAGAGTAATGTAGCTAATTAATAGCTTAACAGCTTATATTGAAATTACTTTAGCATAAATGAAAAAGGAAAGTTAAAGCTCAAACAGAATCTTATTAAATGAAACAGAAGATTACATTGCTTGAAAAAGAAAATAAATGACAATAAGCTAAAAAATAAGCTATAAGTTAATCTACACTACTACTCTACTCATACTCCTTGATGATCCCTCTTGTGTGTGAAAATGCTTCTATTTATAACCATAAGATGAAGCTTCTAGGCTTCCGATACGCTCCCCCACTTTTAATCTTGACTCTTCAATCCTTGTTTGCCCTCCAAGTAATGATCTAAGTCGTTCTTTGCCTTATACGTCCCATCCTCCAATCAAATTCGTTGGGATCGCCAACGTGGACTGCCAAATTGTCAATTGTCAAGGGGTGTTCAGATGGTTGAGCTTCTAGAAGGGTGAATTTCACTTAAATGAGATTAATTAGGGCGGGGTAAATTTGGGGAAGACGGGTGAACAGTGAAAACTATTTTTCCTGCCCCCTTTTTTCTTTATACGTCTTTTGTTTGACTGTGGGAAAAATGGGAGTTGACTTGGGCTCGGGTTTATATTAAAAGTAATTGGGCCGGTGTTTAGTTTATTTGGGCTCGGTTAAAAGGGTTAAGGGTAAATGGGTTTATGGTTAAAAGATAACGACCGTTAGTCCTTATTAGTTTTAAGGATTAACAAAGGACTTACGGTGTAAATTATTTTGGGACTTTTTGTGAAATTAATTTAACATTAAAGGGCCTTTTGGTATTTCAAGGGTTTTGGCATTTTGTGGGTTGACCAAAGTTTGACTAATGTTGACTTTTATTGACTATAACTTGATAATTCCCGGCTCTTGTACACTATATCCGTTCCCGTGTTCGTGTTTTGTCTGTTTTTGCTTTGATTTTTGTCCATTTCTTTATTACCCGTACCTGCACATACACAAACACAAAAACAAGCATATATTTGCTATTTTTACATGTTTTTGGTCTTTTGGGTTCGTTTTACAATGTAAAATGTATGTGTAAAATAGCACATACCAAGTTACCCATAAAACTTAGCAAGCTATGCAAAATAGCTAAATAACTGATATAAGCCTAACAACTAATGCCAGCGTCCGACGGTCTATCACGGCGCTCAGGCTCTCTTGAATGCTCCAGCTCTTGGATATGCCCTATGGCTCTACTCCATCTATCACCTTCATCCTGCCTCTACTGCTACAACACTCTGATCTTAGTCTGCATCTCACAGATCCTATCTATGGCTTGAGTCTAATCTTGTCGAGCGTTCGTGGCCTCCCGTTCTGCAACAATAGCCATAGTCTCTCCATCTCAAGAGATGATACACGAGCCCGTTATATAGCTCTGTCATCCTGTGCGTTCTGGTGACGCACATGAAACTCCCCGCTATCATGTCTATGACTGGCGGCAAGATCAGTCACTCTCTCATTGACCTCCTCTAAGCCGGTCACAAATCCATAGTCAGTACCTCGGGCCAAGGTAGACCTGGGCTGTCTAGCAGCAGCGGCTGCTGAACTCTCTCTAATCTCGAACCTCTAAGATGGAGCGATAAATCTAGCTCTCTTCTGAGGTGACATGTCAGCCTCGAGAATGATACCTCTGCGGGTAGGTGGTGGTAGTAGTAATGGTGGGGATGGTATCCTGGGTAATGGAGATAATAAAGGTGATAGTAGTGATGGTGGTGGTAATGGAGGTGTAGGTGCAGCTACCTAGTTGTCAACCAATGCATCAATGGATAATGGTAGGGGGTCTAAGGTCGGACTGACATTTATGCCCTACGGAGTCCAGTCTGGGATAAAGGGATGATATGGTGATGAGAAGTGGGTAATGGTGGTGTAGAAGGGACCTCGTCCTCCTCTACCTCAGATGGTAGGTCAATGTATAGTTCAGCTAGTGGGGAATCGGCCGGAGCTAAGAGCTTCTCCTCCTTCTTAGAGGGCTCTTCCTCGGGATCCTCCTCAGGATCCTCCTTAACCGGCTCGAACTCTGCCGAGTAATGATACAGATGCAGGTATTGGCTGAGCCTCAGTTGGCTCTAGGTCATCAACGGATGATGCAAGGTACTCTGGATACACAGGAGCTTGAGCTGGTGAAAGTGGTGCCTGGTCTGGAGACTGTGGAGCAGCCTCAGGTGCCTCAGGGTCGGACTCGTAAGCATCCATCAAAGGAATACCCCATGATGGTACATCATTGTAGCTGGATATCGAGGTATACGTGATAGTAGCGTGAGACGAAGACGAAGACATGATTGCTGTGACAATCAAAAGATTTATATAAGTATAATATATAAGACAAGTGTAAAAATATACGCAAGATAGGGTAAGCACGTATATAAATCATGTCAGCTCATAGTGTAAGCAAATAGTATGTATGCATATGAAAAAGTTTTATGTGATGCAATGTTTATGACCACAATTATAGTCTAGGTAAGATATGCAACCTAGTTCTCCATAACCTTAGCTCTAGATACCAATCTGTCACACCCCCAAAATATATGTCGCAGCGGAATGGTAACCGGGGGCATTACTTCATAATATATAAGCACAAGATAGATAAAGAACGACCTCTATATGAGTCATTTGAAATATAACGTTTGATTTCATTTCAAAGTTTGTACAGAAGCACCATGCTTCAAGAGTTCACTAATATAAAAACGTAAAGATTTTAATACATAACCAAATGTTCAAAAGTAATGCATTACATCTTTCGTGATACGAGACCGCAAAATGTGACTCAAATATGATGCTCCTAAAATGCTAACCAAGTAGCCTGCAGTTACTGACCTGAGAAAAACATGCTTTAAAATGTCAAAATAAAGTTGGTGAATTCATAGGCTTATGTAAGTATAAATGTAGGACCGCAAGAGTTTAATTTGTAAAATAATGTAACACATACAAAATCACAAAAGTAATTACGATTGCACTAAACTCATGACACTGACGCTACAACAATATATATGTGTGTGTAAATTCATGCAAATATTGTGCCCGTGTAGATGTTCAACCTGCAACATTCAAATTCCGATATGGTATACATCCGTTAGTTCGGTCGTCTAAAGCTAGTAAGCATGACTTACTTGAATGGGGATGTCAATGCCAAACAGATCTATTTATAACACACACATACACAAACAGTTCGTGATACTGGGCATAATGGGTTATCGCTACTTAGGCAACTCGTAATATGTTTAAAAGAGTACTTGTATCCAAATGTAAAACAAGGCATGTATCTCACTCCGAGATTTGTAAAGTATTGTTAAACAAGTAAAGTGAGGCTATAAACTCACCTTAAGTGATGGAAGTGATTTTAAAAAAAATCAACAAGGATGTCGTCGAAAAGGACCGGTATGCAACATATTTAATTATAGGTTGATTTAGAATAAAGCATGTAAATATAAAACAATGCACTATATATTATCTTCTTGTATCACCACCTAATAGTTTTAGTCTTAGCTTATAAATCAAAATAATAATTTCGTTAAGTTTACCACTTTTATTATTTTTTACAACGACAATATATATATATATATAGTCTAGTTAATTTAAAAAATAATATTTATAAAGTTTAAAATGCATATAAATATTATATAAGTGATGCTATATTATTTTCAAAGGTTTTTATAGTCCAAACGGACCTGAAAACGTTCAAAAACCCAAATTACTATTCCTAACAGCAACATGTATTTGGTGGCTTATACACACTAGATATTGCTTATTTGGTAATCCCTTGGTTAAACTAAATAATAAACTAAGGTAAAGGTGTGTGAGTGGAGTATAGGGACGGTTAATATGTATTTGGGGAAGAGAAATGCTTAATTTTTTGTGTATTGGGTATAATTATGGGTATTTGTTTAAGTATAGGAAGGTAAGGTAGTTTACATGCATGTATAAATGCTAAATATTGCGAAACATAAGCGTTTTACGTAAAGTATAAAAATAAAATATGAAAAATTATAAATTATCTTCGTAATAAATATATAACACTTATTTGACGTAAACTTTTATTTATTTAAAGTCGGTTTACGTTGATTGTTGATTTTTCGCTTACGCGATTTAACTTAACGGTTGAAATTAAAAGTAAACGCGTAAAAGTCCAAAGTAAATAGTTTTGAGTTTATTGATGTAAAATGACCTGAAATTGTGGGTTGTCACAGTCATGGACCTTAAGTTGTGTTATAACACCTTCAAACACAAGGAAGGTGAAGATCTCATACTAACTTTCACCAGATATAAAGCTTTAATAAATGAGCTAGTAAATGATGGTGTTACCTTTTTTTAAAACTGGAAATCAATACTGGCTTCATCAATGCTTTACCAAAGAAGTGGAATAGCTTTTGCCAAAGTCTCAGAAATGCTAACCATGTTTGGGATTCCGACCTAGCTTCACTATTTGGTAAGCTCAAGTATGAAGAAATTTTGATTGACAATATCTATAATGCTGAAAAGAAAAAAACCTTAACCTCTGCTACACCCTTGTCCATTGCCTTCTTCTCAAACTTTGTTGTCCGATTTTCAAGATAGTCTTGATGATGAAGAGGATACTAGAAGCAGTGAAGAATACATGAGAGACCTAGATTTGGAATTTCATGAAAGAGCTCTTTTAGCCAAGTCTAAAAGATTCTTAAAAAGGGGTACACAAAGTTTTGCTATCTGGTTGTTTAATTACGGAATATATGCGATAAAATCCTTATCATGCAATTCGCCTCATAAGGCGATGATGAATAGAAGTGGCTTCAGTAGAAGAAATTAAAAGTCTGTTGCTTGGCTAGGCAACTGATGATGTATGCAGCCGCGCCGAACTTCAAATTTCTCAGAAACTTTGCCTCTTTTCTGAGCCTATCAGTTTTTCCTGCTGCAGTTCTATGCGTACCGATTGATTTATGTTGTTTGTTGCTGAAGTTGATGTATCCCTAATGCTGGTGCCCCACGGTTGTGACAACGGTTTGTGTTTGAAGGCTAATTACACAGCTTTTATGCATGCTTATTGATTTACGCTTGTTGTTATTGGAATTGCCTATGCTATATATGCTGTTACACCATGCCTGGGATACGGGTTTGTCACTGTCACGCGCGCTGACGTTAAAAAGATGCCTTCTAATTAGGCACATGTTACCGTGACAAAACCCTTATCATGTAGTTAGCTCTTACACTACATTTACTAATCATTGTTTACATCTTATGTCTCACCAGATGAACATTGGGTTGATGTGGCGATGATGAATATGAGTTGTTTAAAAAAACGTGAAACTCTATGATTTGGCGAGGTAGCCTATTAGGTATGCATCTAACATTGAGATACATTTTTCAACAACCTAAACCTCTACTCTGAGCCAATCTGCCTTACGGCCTGTCAATTGTTACACCATGTTGGGTATCGCCCAACCGTATTTTGATCTGGTATCATTATATTATGCTCGCAACCACAGCGGGTAGAATACCTTTTTATCCAGTTCGCGCACGACAACTATAAGCTCAACTTTTGTTTTTGTTTACCTCTTTGAAATAAACTTAGCTATCCATCTCTGTTGACCACCCCTAGCTTCCATGTCAGAAGTCAACAACATCTATTCAAAAAGTGAAATTACATCTCTTTGGTTGTTGACTTCTTACTTGGAGCTAGGAATGGTCTTCAGAGTATGCTACGGTGTTTGGTACTTTCACGCGTGCTTGGATGTAGAAAAATGACTTCTAATTCGGCATGCGTGACTTTCACGCTATATTATGCTTAGTAGCCACATCTTGATAAGACAATGATAAATATAAGCAGTCTGAACAAAGCGCTTAAAAGCCTAAAACTTGGCTAGGCAACCTATTAGGTGTGCAGCCACAACAAGCTTACAAAAGCTTTTATCTGAGCCAATAGATAGCTTAGTATGAAATTTTTTTGTCATGGTTATTCAATAATGACGCGCCAGTGACGGTGACAGCCATAAATGGATTTGAGTTTGGATACGTTGTCTTTGTGTTGCACCGAAAACAGGTAGAAGATATCGTGCCTCTAAATAGTATCGCCACCTCTTCTTCCAGATTCTGTTCGTACACCAATTCTGCGTATCAAAACAAAAAAATCCGCTTATGATTGTCATCACCACTGCCGCCTCAAATAGCGGTACACATTGACTAAAAGAAATTCCATATGACCTTAGTGTGGCTATTATATCCTGCTACCTTCACAAGGCTATGATGATTTGCAACCCCGAGCCTTATATATACTTGAAAAATTGCCAACAAAAGGCCTGCGTTTGTGCATTTGCGAACTTGCAATCACGATAGGTTGCTGGATTGTGAAAGTTGTAATTAGCTCAGATCTTGGCGGGACAGCACGTCAACGTGCTTGCAACCATGCTGTGTTTGATGCAGCTTTATCCGTTACACCAATCGCATGTCCGAGCCAAAGTGATTGACATGAATCTTGTAGCCATGGTGGGTTTCATATACCTTTTATCTGTTCTAGCAATCCCTTTAGTTACACTTTTGAAAGCGACATGTGGTTCAACAATCTAGTATGTGTGCTTAAAAAATGTACTTTCTTCTAGTTCATACGAACCATTCTGCATTCACATGTTTGCTGACCTAAAATTGCACTTACTTATTTGACCCGTATCTTGGCAACACATCGCTAAATTCTGTTTGCAACCATTTCGGGTTTGATTATTCTGTTGGTTCAATTTAACACGTACATTGGCGGGCCATCACTTCATTAAGAAGAGACACAAGATATATTCTACAGAACAAATTGTATATACTGTTTTTTGTTGTAGTTATGACTGAATGGTATATTGATTACTTCTTGAACAACTTGCAGAACATGAACAAGAAAAACAACAACAATGCAACCAACGATCAACTGACGTTACCAATCGCTGATCATCGACAATGTATGCCTGAAATCTGGAAGATTGAAATGACAAAATCGTCAATGGAAGACAAAGTCAACAAATATACACCAGATGAAGTACTCGGCACGGAACACATTAGTGCTCACTAACTATGTATTGAGTGTGTTACTGATTTCGGCTATATTCTATTAGACTAAATTTTGGATGATTTGAAACTTATAAACCTTTATTTGAATACTGCTACGTTTCTATTTAAGTATTGTAATGACAAACGTAAAAGCTCGTGCTCCACGGTAGATCGCGAATCCAAAACCTCGTTTCATATAACAACCAGCAACCTAAATTGACATCCTAAAAAGATAGAAAAACAAATTCAAATGCCAAGTAGAAGAGGATTGTTACTTTTGACCCTAGTTTTCTACTCTGAGTACCTCTTTTGACATTACAGTCGACAGCCCACTCCGGTTCTCATATCCTTCGCCGGCAAACAGAAGCAGCCAGGTACTTGTCATTCTTTCTTATTTATGTTTTTCTTTTTGTCAACCACCCGCCACATGTTCGACCAAATTCCCCATTACATTCTTTTTTTGCTGTTTGTTTAACCTTTTTTTTCAGCTTATTATGAGGGAAATTTAGCTTATTAAACACGGGCTTATGAAATGTAAGACAATCATATAATTAGCTTCAAATTCATAAGCTCATAAGAATGAGCTTATTTTGAGACTTATGGGCTTATATAAGTTTATCATATAGTTTCAAAATAAGCTGGAAAATCAGGGCTTATGAAATATAAGCCGAAATCAAATAAGCTCATAAGCCCACATATAAGCTTAAACAAACACCCCATCACTTGTTTCCCGTATTGGGGTTTGTAAGTTGCGTATGCTTTTGTACTTTTCACATCATATAACAAGTAGGATATTCTGATAGCTTTTGTAAAAGGTTAAATGAACTTCAATGCCACTAGATATTGTTTCTAGTGTTTTAAACTCATTTGCTCGTTGTGTGTTGATTTTTACTTGATTTATATTGCTAATCAAAAGTGACGAAAACAATTTTACTGCGCAGGTGTGGTGGCAGCTATAGTCCTGTGCTGCATTGAATGAGTATAATAATGAAAACATGATTAATTTGCGTGACATCAATCCTTCCAGAGTACCCAATAAACACAAATTCAAGGAATGATGCTTCTCAGGGGGCGTACAATCTTTACTTATGCCACCGTTCGCCATCATTCCACCTATGCCGCTAAAAAAATACCTTACAAATACAGAGCCAGAGCCATTAAACAAGCTCAAGAAGCCTTAACTGACTACCTCCACTCAGTCAGAACTATACCTTACACATTTGCCGAGAACATCAGCAAATATTCTCTCGTCTCTCTATCTTCCGTCATGTCTAAAGTTCACTTTACCACATCTGACTTCTCCAAATCCTTGCATAAGTTCTTAAGATACCACCCGGTTAATGAATTTGAGTTATTCTTCGAAAGCATTGGTATTGATTTTAATGAACTTGATGGTGTTTTGCCTGTACGTAAGTTCTTTTTATCAGACGAAATAAACGTGTTTAATGCGGCTTGTGTCCTTTACGGTTTTGGGGTTCCTTGGAATAAGATAGGAATGATGTATAAACAAGAAAAAACAATTTTTGGTAAGGACCCATGTGAGTTGACGGAAATTTGGAGCAATTTTATCAGTTATGGGTTTACTAGTTCCTCTTTAATTGGGATTTGCTTAGTTTTTCCTCATTTGTTAAATGGAGACGAAGCATTGTTTAATGTTTTGAAAAGGCTTATTATAGATTTTGATTTGATTAGTGATGTTGATGGCAATGTGGATTCATGGATCGATATGTGTAGAAAGATTCGGTTATTTTATAATTTGGATTGCAGGAAACTTGATGTGTTTAAGATGATTGGTGGAAGTAAAAATATTTTGGTGGAATATTCAGAAGAATTTTTAGCTGAAAAAATCGACTACTTTTGTGGCTTTGATGTTACAAAGGAAGAGGTTGTGTCGTTGCTTTTTTCGGATTTAGAATTACTTAAATATGATTTGAAGAGTCCTGCATTTTGTGTTGTGGGACTCCTAAAACACTTAGGTATGAATGAAAAAGAATTCAATTCTCTGACCGAGAAGTACCCTTATGTTTTTGGTAGAAACAGACTAGCTAATCTGCCTTATGTGATGAGAGCATTAGATCTCAATCTATGGTTCTTTAATAAGCTAAAAAATGGGGGTCATCGCCTATTAAAAAGTTATCAATGTGTCAATTCTGAAGAAGATTCTGATAAAGATTATGCTGAAAGTTTGGTGAGAATAAAATCCTCAAGGATGTCAATACACACATTAAGTAAGTTGGACTTCTTGCACGGTATTGGATATGGGGAGAATGTTTTGACCATGAAAGTGTTGAAACATGTGCACGGGACGAGTAGTCAATTAAAGGAGCGTTTTGATTGCTTAAATCATAATGGAATTAAAATTTCAAAGCTGTGTAAGATGATTAGTTTGGCGCCCAAAATTTTAAATCAACAACCAGAAATTCTTGAGAAGAAATTGAGGTTTCTTTGCAAAGACATTGGCTCCTCTTTGGACTATCTTGATGTTTTTCCAGCGTATTTGTGCTTTGACTTGGACAAGAGGATAAAGCCACGATACAAATTTCACATGTGGCTTTTGGAAACCGGTGTTTGTGAAAGAGAATATTCACTTGCAAGCATTGTCGCCACTAGTGAGATAACCTTTATGGCTCGTATTCATAGAATTCATCCAGCTGCTCCAAAGAAGTATCTTGAAAGCTTTCTGAACCAAAATTCTGATCCAATCCGGGAAACTTGATATTGTTAATACTTGTAAGCACCAAAATGCTTGCCAAGGTGGCAGATCAAGATTTCCGGCCAGCGTATGTACTATTACAACAAATATATTCTTCATAGGACAACTGTTTATTTATTTACCTTTATTCTCAACGTTACAAGTTTTCTTCAGGGTGCTTAACTTTGCTTCCATGATTTTGGATTTGCAGAAAAGAACTCAGCCACCCAGGGTGGAGACGTAGTCCTCGTCCAAAAACTTCCTCCTCAAAGAGTCCTGCCAGTTTGCTCGCCCACTATGTAAGTAAACATTCATAGTTGCAGTAATATAAAATCGTGATTTATCTTTTTTGCTTTTGAGATAATTTAACTGATTCTGTTACATGCTGTAGTTAATGTGTGGTGCTGCTTTGCTTTATAGATTTTGCCATTTTGGTATCAGTTTAGTTTGTTGGGCACTTTGGCTCTGTGGAAAGGGTAGAGCAACAATATAACTAAAGCTGATCGGCCATTTCCCAGTCATTTGTTTTTTTTTTCTTCTAAATAAGTGCTTTGGGAAGTTTTTGGGTCTGGTTTATCAACCATATGATGTGTTAGAATTAATAGTATATTTATTAGGCCCCGTATTAGATTAGTTTAGTTTAGGCCCGTTTAGATATTAGGTTTTCTACGTTTTCTATATATTCTCATGTAACCTCTTCTATCATTATCAAGGCAATACAATGTAAACTTTTGTCTATTACGCTTGTCCCCCCAACTCTGTTTACATGATGTTTGCATCATCCATGTGAGTATATACTTCATTAAGGGTGTTTCAATGTGTGAATAAATTGTTTATTGGGATTTAAAGTCGCAGTACTTGGCTTTGATTGCGGGTAAACTGAAGATAAATCTGATCATTGGGTTAAAAAACAAATTAATTACTGAGATAAATAAAAATTTAACTGATCATATAACTTAGAGTCGCAATAACATCTCCTTAGAGTGTTGTAGCCTACACAATCTACCGTACTAATCTCTGAATTAAATTTTAAAGATTTCTAATCCCGATAGAACTTACAAGCGATGGCAACAATCAACTTCTAGTGGCAAACATGTTATCCCTGCTTTATAATATGTGTTTGCCTGCTTTCTAATCCCGATACAAGTTCTGTATGCCATATATGTTTTTGCCTTCTTAAATACCTGTTTTTCAGCTTGTTTACTGATTGCATTCTTTTGCACTTTCTAATGACCAGTGTCCTCTTCTGGATAATATCTAGAGGTGGCAAGATGGGTGGGTTGGTTGAAACAACACATCTTTCACCAATTTGTATAGAATATTATCTAATTAATCATGATTACATAAAGATTATTTTTGCAATGATAACTTAAACATGTCAACGAAACGGTTTAGGAGGTTCTATGCACTAAAAAGAGCATTTGGGAGAATTTCAACCCGTTTGACCCATAGGCTATAACGATCTAGCATTCTAGCTATATATGTGTATTTTTTTTTAATTATTTTTAGAACGGCAATTTTTTCCAAAACCTATACCACATATCTCACAATATATTTCACACATGCCTCCAGCGAGGCTTGAACCCACAACCTTTAGGCTTGAACCCACAACCTTTAGGTTTGAACCCACAACCTTTAGGTTGGTGGGGAACTCACATACCCAAGGATACCCTTTGGTGGCCAACTGAGCTAGCCAGTTGGTTATATATATGTATTTTTATTTGACCCATTCTAGATAAAACACAAACCTATAGACACTTCTATATATGAGAGCTTTTGGTGAAGGGGATTGATCGTTTTTTTTATATATACCCAAAATATATATACTAATATAACTTTAAGAGAGTAATTAAGAAGATTACCAAGTTACCCTTGATAAAATTCACTCTCAAAAATATATATAATATAATATATAGTACGTATATTAAACCGGGTAAGTATGATCACCCGGGTCGTTATCCCCAATGACTAGTGAAATTGAAACTTCGTTTTAAGCTTGGATTCTGATTTGAATGTAGCAAAGATATGATTTGACTATTTAAAGCTATAATTAAAATGAACAAATAAAAACAATTAAACTAATGCGGGAATAAAACGTGACAAAAGATTTTATAAAAATTACACTAAGTAAAGAAATCGTGCAGAAATTTTCTAAAAATAAAAGCCCTAATTTTTTCTTTTTATAAAAGTTTAATTAAACTAATTAAAACCTAACCCTAATTATTAATTAAAACTAAATTAACTAATTAAAAACTAACTTAGGGACTAACTGTGTAAAAGACTTAAGGATTAACTGGGTAACTAGCTAACTAACGGGAAGGACTAACTGAGAAACAATTAAAACAGAAAATTACAAGAATGGTCCCTGAGGTCCTACCCCGATAATAACCAAAGTCCAATTATAAGCTCAAATTCTAAAAGTGCTTATCACTAAAAACTTGAAAGAGCAAAGTTGTAAAGGAAGCTAGGGAGAACAACTTTAACAAAAGCACTTTGGTCTGAAACTCAAAGATAAGCTCTAAAAGAGCTTCTCAATAAGCTGTTACAGAAACTAGGGGTTTGGGCTTAGTTTTACCAAAACAGCTATAATAAGCTCAAATTAAGCTTAATGTGAAAAAGGAAAAGAGTTCTAGGAAGCTTATGAGATGCTTTATCTATAAATGCAAAGAAATCTAAGCTAGAAGTACTTTTAAACAACTAAAATTGAGCATGAACTAATCAAACTCAGAAAATAAGCAAGATAGCACAAATTCCAAATGAGCTTAAAAGCTTATTAAGCTAAACTAGACTCTAAAACTTTAAGGACTTATTAAACTACTTATAATCTATCTAATTAAGCTATAAAATCTAGACCCATAAGCTAAATTAACAAATTAAAACCTTAAAATTCCTAAGTACTGTTTTTGGCTTTTTAACTTTTTGACAGCAAAAATAAGCTATGTAAATAAGCTAGAAAATGAAATCTAAAACTTATTCTATATTAAGCTATAGCTAATCTTAGCCCTACTTGAATTTAGGATCCTAAATCCTATTCTTACTTAACTAAAAATTAAGCCAAAGGTGGCAGTACTAACTTGTGAAAGCAGTACTAACTTTTTAGTTAGTACTGGTAGTGTAAAGTATCAGCAGTACTAACTTTTTGTTAGTACTGGTGCCCTTTGCACAAATGTAAACCAAGAGTGCAGGTTTCCTAAGGGAAATCCTGCACTAAGACACACTCAAATAGAGTGTATAAACACAATGCTAGCAAGATCTAGCCCTTGGAGGCTTAGATCAACAATTGCACAAGTGAAATTCAAAAGAAAGTTCCCCTGGTGCTAGAATCAACATAATAAACCATTCCACAGCCAAAAGTCTAAGACAAAATGCCCTGGTGTAAAAACAAAGATAATAAGCCATATCTTTTGAAATTTTGAACTCTAACTTATAAAAACTAAATGAAAACTAATCTTAAATGAAAACTCAGCTGACTCAAGCAAATTGCACAATTAGTTTTGACTTTTAAAGGTCAAACACACTTATGCCAAACACCCCTTTACTACTATGACAGTTATAATTAAGCTACTAAATTCGAAATCTATTAAACAAATGCTTAGTACCAGATAACTAATAGATTAAAACAACCTTAATAAGCATGAATTAACAACTAGATAAGCAATAATCTAAGACTTAAGCTATTTTACTATATTTTTGGTTTTTTAGAGGATTTTAAGACAATTATATGAAAAACTAAGATCTAAACTAAGAGAACTAAAAACAGACAAACAACTATGATTATTAAGCTAAATTATACTAAAATAAGCACTAATAAGCAAATTCAATAAGCAAATAAACAGATCTAAGTCTAGAAAGCTATAAAACTAATATTTAAAGCAAGATATTAAAAGAAAACTTACAATTCACCTCTAGCTAAACAAGAGGTACCAATTATGGCAGCTACAAGCTCCCTAGCTTATTAGATAAGCTAGAGTAAAGTCCTTGGGATCTCTTCCAAGTTAAGATCCCCTTCCAAAAGCTCTTGGTCCAAATAGATCCATGATAAAAGTAAGTTATACTGTTTTAAGGTTTAGAAAGGATTAAATCTGAATTGATTAAGCTCTATTTCAGCTTATAGACTGAAAGAGCTTATTAAGAGCTTATTAGCTTATTGAGACAAATTGGCTATTTAAGAGAGCTTATGACTTTAAATGAGAGCTTAAAAATGAGATTTAAAATACTAAAAACTGAATTTCATTAATTAAAGAAACTGATTACATTACTTAAAAAAGGAAAAATTACATTTAAGAAAAATACGAATTTAAGCTAGACTAAAAATTACTAAAAAAAAACTAGATTCAGTGTGTGTGAGAAGTGAGGTCCTTTTTATAGGCTGCCTTGGATCCTTCTAGCCTCTTGCCTTGCTCTCTAATCTTTTAATCCTGGCCAATCATTTCTTCAATCATTTGAGCATCAATTGTGGCCGTTGGATTGATTTGTGGACACCTGAAGATTGCCAGCATGTCATTCTCTTTTGGGAGGCATTGTGCCTCTTTTGTGAGTGTTTTAGCACAAAAACCCACTTAAATTTGTGCTTTCACCATTGATACGTGGCATGAGCTTGATAGAGGGATACTTAGAGCCTTGATTTGACTAATCTCTCCCTGCCATCTTGTAAACGATCACTTGAATTGACTTCCTTGACCCTCAATTTGGAAAAGCCCTATGATTTTAACCTTGGGTAAATACGGGGAAGACGGGTGAATAGTAATTGGGTTTCGCGCCCAATTTCGACAGTTAAAACTATTGGACTTTGGGAAATTTGCACATTTGGCCCTTGTTCTTTGTCCATTTTCTAGTTATAAATAACTTATGAGAATTGCAAGTTTAACCCTTGTGGTTGTTTATAAAAAGAAAAGTGGGCTTTGTTTTGGGTTTTGTTGACCTTTGTTGACTGAGGCTTGACTTTTCTGGCTTCGGCTTTGATTCTTTGGCTTCTTTTTGTACTCTTTTGATTCTCGTGTCCGTGCTTGCTCGTTTTTGACTGTTTTCTTGTTATTTTTGACTTATCCGTACCTGCACACACAAAACACAAATACAAGCATATTTTTGCCATTTTTGGTCTGTTTTGGGTTTAATTGGGTTATTTTAGGTACAAACGGATATGTGTATTTTACACTTATCATTAACACTTCCACATCGTCGATCATAGAAAAATTTCCATATGGGGTAAAACTTTGAGTTGTCGGCTTCTCTTTCTCTTGTTGACTTCCTTTAAGAATTTGCAAATCATCCATAAGTTTAAGAAGCAATTCTTGCATAACTCCAGGTTGATTCTGCTCTTTTTCCATAGCTTGCTTAATTTTCAGGAATCTCTCCTCAGCTAGCAATAAAGCCATGCATTTTTCATTAGGAGGTATATGATCATACTCCTTTAAAAAGGCTTGTATAGCTTCCATTAAGTCTTCTCGAGCTTGCAAAATTTCTTTATTCGTTTCTTGAGGAGGATAATTGACGGGAAACTGCGGGGATTGAAATTGGTCAAAACCGGAAAGATTAGAATTATAGAAATCTTGGTTCATCGGTTGACACTGAAAAGTCGCATGAGGACCCCCGCAGTTTTCACAACAAAGATATTGTTGTGGAAAACTAGGTGAAGTTAGTGGAAAATTATTATCGAAGTTTTGATTGAAACACTGGTTCTGATTGTAAACAAACGGAACTTGGGGTAAACAATCGTAACCAAAATGAGCACCGTTTCCACATAACTCACAAATATTCGTCTCGTACCGGGGTTGTGGAGGGTAGTCGGAAAAATTTTGAGATTCATTGAAAGAGTTTGGATTTGGATTATAATCGAATGAATTTCCATCTCTTGAAGCGCAAAATGAACAAAATCCTCCTCTTAACGGGCCTTCACACCCACAACAAGTGACTGGCTTTCCATCACCATAAGTGCAATTTAAACAAGTTCCAAGTAGAAGATTAACACCACACTGCGAACATGTACATATATAACAATAAAAGCCATCACATGGTTGTCCACACCCCGTACACTCACGTTGGTTAAATGACGTCATAAGAAAGAATTAAACAATATAGAGGATAAGAAGAAAGAATTAAACGGATAAGAGGTAACGGAGAATATTTTTGGGCTTTTGAAAATAATTCATAAGAAAAGGAATTAAAATAAACAATATTTTTGGTAACCGAAAATTAAACGTGCACGGTAGCTCTCTAAAAATACGTACAAGAAAGCGGAGGAGTTGGTAAGCGCGAGGCGCTATTTAGAATAACCCTTCTCCTTTTGGGTGATGTTGATCAAACCCGCCTTAAACTTTCCTTATAGCACGTAATCTAAAGGTGAGCCGTAACAACGATTAACAAATGGTTATTTTTATATTAAAATAAAAGAAAATAGAAGTGTAAAATATTCACAAACGGAAAATAACTTCACGAGGAAGGTTCTTCAAAAACACTAATCTTCGAACGAAACACGATAATCGTAACACACTTCCCCGGCAACGGCGCCAAAAATTTGATACGGGTCCGAACACACTATATATATAATATAATATATAAGTATATAAGGATTATATCAAATAATAGTATAGTAAGTATTTTCCGTCGGGTTCTAGAAACGAACTTTTAACCAAAGTTGTCTTTAAAACCTTCCGGGTCGTTTTCCCTCGACGAAGCGTGAATTGAAAATCGAATAAGTGCGTGATCGCGCGTTTTGAATGGTTTCGAATATTTTTGATTTGATAATCTATTTCTACTAATAAAAACACATAAAGCATATAAATAAATTTAAAGCTAAGCAATAAAACTATTAACGGGAATTTAACGAATGCGACATTTAAATCCTAAATTATGAAAAATAAGACCTAAAATGATTTTTCTACTTTTACTAATCCTAATAAAGAATAAAAGCTAAAGAACTCCTAAAACGATAGTGAATAAAGTTGAAAATTAAAGAAAACGAAAACGAGGACGAAATCCCGTTTTTTTTAAAGTGACTTTATTAAATTTTAACCCTACGAAAATTATTTTTAAACCTAAGCCTAGATAATGATAAAAGAAAATTTTAGAAAAAAGAAAATTATTTTTTTGATTATTTTTGTATTTTTTATGAATTTTTAAAGTTTTTAATAAAAAAAATTATTAAAAATATAAAAACTAATTTTAAAATTCTGGAAAAATTACTAAAAGTATAAAATGATATGACAAATTTTATAAAAATTATAACTAAAATTTAGCTGAAAAGTTAAGCCCTAAAAAACCAAGAACTAGCTACGGCTTATTTTATAAAAGGGAAAATTAAAATTGTGTTAAAAAAAAGTGTGGGAAAGAAATGATGGATGAGCTATTGTAGCAAAGTGGTTAAGTGTGTGGGAGTTTGGGACGTTTGTGTGTTAAACAGGAGGTCATGGGTTCGAATCCATGACCTCTTGTTTTTTTTTAATTTTTGAAAAACTTTAAAAACAAACTTGTAGATTAGATGAAAATAAGCAACATTAATAAAACAACTTTTTATAAAAGCAAAACAATAAGCCAGAAAATGAGCTGAAAACAGACAAAGAGCATTTAGGCTTTTTCTAACTAACTTAAAAGGCTACAAACTGAAATAAGCTTAAGCTGATTATATAAAAAAACTATTACTACCCTTAAACTAAACTAAAAAGCTAATCTAAGCTAGAAAGTTGCTAAATGGATAAGCCATAAGATAAAATTATCAAATAAGCACTATCACTAATTCTGAAAACCAAACAGCCCCTAAAGGCAACTTTAGGCTTCAATTTCTATAAGCTAAATGGCTTATACAAGCTTAAAGTTTAACTTCCAAAGTTCATGAAACAGCTTTTAAAAATCTTTTTAAAGATCAATTGCTTAATGAAAAAGTAAATAGAAAACTGCTTATACTGAACTGAGTGTGATTTTGGTTTAATAGACAAATAGCTAATTTGCAGCTTAAAAACAGATGGCTCAGTGAGCTTATTTTTAAAAAGCAAGTTTAAACAATTAATTAATGACCTTAAAACTACATGAATGCTAAAAAATTAAGACCTAAAAATAACTTAACCTTCTGATTTTTAAGGTTGAAAAGTGCTAAACTTCCTAAATGCTATCTGATGCATATAACCACCAAATTAACCAAATCTTAAAATCAACAAGTGAAGG